>JANHAO010004071.1:0-24871 GCA_026873985.1 Saraca asoca
GGAAAAATTAAACAAAAACCATAAATTAGTGTCTATTTAAGAAGTAAAATCTATCATTTTTACAAGTACATTTTCTACTTATCAATGGCTGATGTAGGCCCCTAGTTTGGTTCGATTATTAAAATTTGAAGTTGAAATTTTGACATATTAGAATTTGAGTTGAATCATAAACATCAAGCCAAACTATGATATCAGAAGCTTGGTTCTAGTAATTGACCAACTTAGGACATTAATAGCCAATTGCCTAACCAAAACTGTGACCCATGAGTTGTTTCATGACATGTGGAACCAAAAACTAATGATTTTGCACATTCGTCAACAAGTAACAATGGTAGCTATGCCTCTTGGAAATCAAAGCTATTTATTTAACTTTTTTGAGGCACCAAAAAGGAACCTCCCTTTTCCCTACCTTTTTAATAGCATTCTAAATCCTTAGATTTCACTTTGGCTTCATTTTCTTAGACTGTTCATATTTCTTTTAAGTCTTTCTGCTGTGTGTGTGCCTACTCTTCCCCTTTCAATCTTCAATCTTCAAACCCATAGTTCAATGAACTCATAGCCACTATTTCCAGCTCTTTCTTCCAAGCATCTGGAGCACTAAAATTTTGGATTCTTGTTCAAAAACACTTTCCATCTTCAAGTTTAAGGTATTCATCCTTTTTATTGAATTTAACATTGACAAGAATGAATAGCTAGTTTTTTATCTGGGTCCTTTTTCTAATGAAAAACTAGACATAGATTTGTTGTTTCTACATAAACCTTTATTATTATCCAAGTTTATTCTCGTAACTCTATAGGTATCTAAGACTGTTAGGGCTTATAGGAATTTTCCAAGCCCTTCTATAGCTTATTTAAATTGAATAGATTGAGTTTAATTAGAAAAAGAACATCTCTACAAAGAAATAGGCATTTTTGACGTAATCTAGTTGACTAAGTTTTCTTTGAAATGTCTTCCCCCATCAATCGGGGCTGCTCTATGTTTTTGGTCTTCATCTACTAATAGCTTTCATGTCCTTTATGACATAATTAGCTCTTCATCTTTTGATATCACTGCCATCACTAGCTTGAGGCCAAATGGTGAAACTATCTCACCTTTACTCTCATCTTTGATAAAAAAATTTTGACAACTCATTCCTATTTTGACTAAGAACTCCACTTATTCAACTTTATTGGCAATGTTACAAGGATCTCCTTACTCTCTGGTTTTTGATAGTGAACTTATCACTTTTCTTCTTTACTAGCATTGTAAAAATATTTTTTTTTTACTCATCCCTGAAGATAGCCTCCTCCCTTTTGCCCTTAGTCGTTTTACTTCACAAAGTTTGGCATATAGCTTTGGGCTCTTTTGTGTTGGCTAACCTTTTTGAAAACATCAATTTGATTGTCAACCACCTCAGGCAGCATGATTCTATTTCTAATTTAGGAGCACCCTTTTGGATTTTCAATTGTGGTTAACCATGGCCTTCAAGAAAACTTCAACTTTTCAAAAAATTTTGACTCAAAATTTAAAAATTTGTCATATGGTCCTAAACTTTTATATGCTTGAGCAAATGAAAGACTTTAGTCAAAATCTCCAAAATACCTATTTGACCATTTCTTTTCTATGTTTTATTCTTTTGATGCTAATTGTTCTTCACAACATCTTTGATATTTTCTCTATGATCTTATGGCCCAGTTTGGTTCACTTTCTGAAGCATTGAAATTTGGTAAAAATTCTTATGTGCCCAATACTTTCTTTTTGGTTTTCTTTAGGATTTTTCCTTAGGGGTCGAACTCATTTTGTCATCATACATAGATGTCCAGGCATGCTTTTAAATAAATAGTTTTAAAGGATGACTCTGAGACCTTCTAAATGTTCTAAAGTCAAGGCCTCCAATGTTGTCATGTGGGCACAATTTGAGCTGCATAATTTTCCCTATGACTTGCATATATAATGTTGTTCTCAAACTAGTGGTTATCTAAAATCCACTTGTATTTTGATGCACCTATCTCTGATAAGCTTTCTTATTATGTGACTACGCAAACTATGGAGGCTTTGAAAAAGACAAGAGGTATGCACATTGTTGAAATATTAGACTTTGAAAAGTATTATGAAGTCAAGTATAATCATATGCATTCAAAGTATACAGTTATTAAGGCTGACAAAACCCTCAATAAGAAAAAAAATGCCTATTATGAACATCACCATCGATCCCAGTGGAAAGCCTCGAGTAAAAACCCATTGATAAAGATGTACATTCATTCTTATAAACCAAAACTAATTTCTTTGCCTAATGCTCCCTTTAGTTTTGCCAAATCAATCATCCTAACTTAACCCTAAATTCACTATTACCTATCATTTCTCATGTCCTTTCAATGTCAATTAATTACATGTGGCCTATGTGGGGAATTCTTTAGGTAATTTATTTGATTTTTATGCTTTATCTCGACTTGCATGTGTTAACTTTTGATTTGGCTATCTTCAAACTTGTCGTGCCTATTAAGATTCCCAACATAAGTCAAGGAGAAGACATAATGGGAACTATAGCCAAACAAGTACAATGGAAAGATGATGAAGCAAATGTTATGTTTCTAAATGATGACCCACCAACACCAAAAAAGAAAAGAAAGTATCAGAGGAAGACTCAGTCCAGATCAGCCACCACCTAAGTGATCGAAAAACAAATAATAGATAAAGAAAAAGATGAACAATCTCCAAAAAAGAAGAAGATCATCAAGTTGAAAAGGACTAGTAGTACGATTTCAAAATGTATTGCTTTTTAAATTCCTTCTTAACCAGCTCCACAACCTATCCTTTTAGCTTTCTATGATACAGCTTAGTTGAAGGTGTTCCTAACCAATCTCACTCTTTTCATTCCTCAATATTTTAGATACTGAAATTGTTTATACAAGATCAAAATCTTGCTAGCACTGTATCTCATTTGGAGCTAGCTGTAGTAGAGCCCATGAGCATTGTAACAATTTCACCCCAAAACCATGCTCATGTCCATGTCGAGTTATTTTTTTGAAATGTCATTTCCTTTACTCACTTGTTTCTATGTTAAAACTTATTTTTCAAGGTCAGTAGCCATCCAATATTGATGTTGTGACTTTCATATGAGCAATTGAAAATATCAGTCGATAGATTTTAGACCCCAAGATTTCATCAAAGGGCTTGAAGTAACACCTCCTAGTCATTGTGTTGTCCTATCAAAGTAAATACTTGAATCCTTGTCTCTTCATAAATATCCTTGTCAAGAAATTAAGCTGCCTAATGTTGACACAAATCAACAGTTTGATGAGGTAGATGAAGCAATAATAGCTTTGGAATTATTTCTATCAAAGGAGGACATGACCTTTTCTATTTTTTTCAAGACTAAGTCAGATGAACTTACCTCCACTCCCAAAGTAAGAATGATAGGTAAGAATAAATAAAGCAAACCATTTAGACTTTTAACATTGTCTTGTAAAATGACTTAGAGGTTGTCCTCTCATATGACCATCAACATAATGCTCTTTAGTATTGCCTATAAATTTTCTAAGATACTTCTAAAGATGAAGTCACCATTGGCCTAAAGTCTTTTATTTTTAACTTCTAGGAACAACTATGATCTCTCTCAAACAATGTCAAAGACTGTACTACTTTTGAAAAAATCTTCAAGAATTGTTAATGAAAAAAGAAGAACTAGTTAAATTTTCCAAACAAGTTACTTAAACTAGAAAGATTTTGATTAAGAAATATAACTTAGCCATGGAGTTAGCTGAGAGCAATTTGAAGGAGATTACAATAGTTGAGTTGAAAATTGTAGAATTGTAAGAAGAACTTCTTTGACTTGAAGCAAACCAACAAAAATTGGAGACTGTAGTCAAATCAACCAAAGAAGACATAGCTCAATTTACAAAGAAAGTTAGAGATGTCATAACCAAACTTAAAATGACTACAACATAGGTACATGAAGTTGGTGTTGCTTGCAAGTTAGCACATTCACAGAAGACGATGGTGACTCAGTAGTGGAAGGCATTTAGATCTATTTTTTACTCAAATTTTGAGAAAATTTCTTATTCAACTTGACCAATATCATAACTTTTATTTTGGGTGCCTAATGTATACTTCATGGATGCTTGTTTCATATATTTTAAGATATTTACTATTTATGATTTTAGTAATATTTTCATTATATGCTTTATTTTATAGCTATTTCAATTGAATGTATGTATGTCCTTAAATGGTTCTTCCTAACATGGGGTTCATTTACTATATTTTGACATTTTTTGCATTGGTATTATGACTTTCTAGACTAATTGGCCAACATCAAATTTTTTTACTTTCAAATGCTTGTTGTAGGGCTTAGCCGATTTTTCTTTGCTATAGATCAAATTATCTAAAGCTTGCCACCTACTTTCATCCTGATCTTCTAATTCATTAAGCATTAAATTGTTATAACTAGCCTCGAATAGTTGATTTTACCTTTAAACCCTAAAAGATTGAATTATCACTTTGACTAGAATAACAACATTGTGGCTAAATACTAACTTACATGGTGTAACCCCCATTGACTCGTTAGGAGCATTTCTTATAGCCCACAAAGCATTGTTAAGCATTTTGTGCCAAATTCATGGATATTGTCCAACTTGTTTTTTGATCACATTTATGATCATTTCACTGGAAACTTCTACTTGGCCATTTGGCTATGCATAATCTAGTGTCAAAGTTAATATTTTAATTCCCCTCGATTCGGTGTACTCTTTGATTTGTTGACCAGTGAACACCATCCCACTGTTCGTAGTAATCATCTTTGGTAAGCCAAATCAACAAACAATATGATGTTCTATAAAATCAAACATATTAGAATGTTTTAATTTTTTGAACACAATGGCTTTAACCCACTTAATAAAATAATCCATGATTGTTAAAATAACGTGATGTCCTTGAGAGGATGTAGGTATATTTTTCCAATTAAAACCATTGCCTTACCCCTAAATGGCCATGCTTTTATTGTAAAATAAAGCTTAGCCACTAGCATTTTTTGAATTGACCCATGTTTTTGACATTCTTCACAATGCTTGGCATAATCAATGCAATTTTTAATCATGTTAGGCTAGTAGAAATTTTATCAAATAAGAATCCATTTCATTTTTGAACTAACTTGGTGTACACCAAAATTTCGTCATGCACTTTGATCAACATTGTTAATATTTTTTTATTACCTAAGCATTTTAATAACTATCCTTTGAAACCTTTCTTGTAAAGAAATCCATCTACTAATACAAATTTGATGCCTTTACACTAGTATTTCGACAAGCTAAGATTAAAGGATTCAACAAGTAATTTACCAATGATGTTCTCCAATCTGATAACATAGTGTTGGCTTCATTGCAAAACACTTCTTTAGTCTTGTTAGTTTCTAGGAAAACATGTTATTGAATTAGTTTGGCAATTTTTTTATCACTCTTGTAATTAGAGGCAATTTGAGCCAATTCATTGGCCTTTTTCATTTTCCCCCCTTAACACATGTTTTATATTGTAACCTCAAATCTTTTCAATAGTTTAAATGTCATTGCCTCATATTTCATTAGCTTCACATTTAAACATTTATATTCTTGAGAATTTTATGACTAATAGTGAGTCACCATAAATTTCAACATATCTTGTTCCTTAATCTAGTAAAATCTCTAAGCCAACTATTAATGCTTCGTACTTAGCTTCATTATAAGAGCATTTTTTTAATATAAAGTCAATAAGAATTTGACTAGTTTCTTTTTCAGTATAATGATTATAACTCCTATACTTGAACAATTTTTATGACAAGAACCATTAAAATATAACTCCCAGGGTTTCACATTAACACAATTAGTACTCTGCTCATAATGCTTGACTACAAAATCAATAGTTGCCTGTCCTTTGATGACCTTTGGTGGGTAGTATTGTGGCGAAAATTTTCTTAAGCTCAATGCCCATTCTTCAATTCATTTATGGTAAATAATTTTGACAATATATAATTTAAAATGTCAGTTTTTGCAATAATATGCACACTAGTTGGCAACAAATAATAATTTAATTTTGCACAAGAATAATCCAAAGACAAACATAATTTCACATTGTTGAATATTTTTGTTTTATATAATTCAAAACCCTAAAATGATAAAAGATAGCCCTTTCTAAATCTATTTTGTTGTCTTAGGCTACAAAACATCCAATTACATCATTGGAAGCTAAAACATAAAGTTTAAGTGGCTTTTATATAGGAGATGACATCACTAGGGGTGACATCAAATTTATTTTGATTTCTTCAAATGCCTACTAATAACACTCCTTCCAACAAAATTATTCTTCCACCTTCAATTTCAGTAAAGGAGAAAATATTCTCATTCAATAAGATGAATTAAAAATAAAATGTCAGAGGATATTCACCATGCTGAGGAAGCTTTATGATTCTTTCTTGTTTGTTGGAGCAGTAGTCTCCAAAATTTCCTTGGCTTTACTTTTGTTGACTTCAATCCCCTTTTGGTGAACAAAGAATCCTAAAAAATTACCTACAAAATACCAAATACGCATTTTAAAGGATTTATCTTCATATTGTTACAATGCGTTTGTTCGAAGGCTTGAATAAAAATTTTGATGTGCTCTTCATAAGATTGGGCTTTAACTACTACATCATCAACAAACACCTCCATTATTGTCCTGATTGAGCTATGAAAAATTGTATTCATAACTCTTTGATAAGTTGCTCCTACATTCTTTAAACCAAAAGGCATTACCACCCATTCAAAGGTTCTTATTGCTCTAAGACATCTAAATGTTGTCTTTTATGTATTATCCTCCAAAATGTAAACCTGATTATGCCTGGCTTTCAATCCATAAATCTAGCAATGATGTGCCTTAAAGATGAGTCAATTAACATGTCAGCTATTGACATAGGGTATTCATCTTTCAGCGTTGTGTCACTCAAATTTCTAAAGTCGATGTACACTCTAAGTTTTCCATTTTTCTTTATCACTGGAACCATATTTTGAAATTGATTTGACATACCTAGTGGTTCATATGAAATTAGCTTTTAGTAGCTTTTCAATCTCTTCTTTAATTTTGTGAACTACATCAAAAGCAAAATGCTTGGGAGCCTACTTAAAAGATCAAATTCCTTCCTTAATTGGTAATATGTGTTTGATTAGGTCTCTACATAAGCTCGACATTTCCACAAAGTTCCATGCAAAATAATCTATGTATTCTTTTAATACTTGAAATATTCTTATTCTTTCAACTTTATGTAAAAGTTCATTGATGTAGGTCGGCCTTTTTTTATCTCTAATCCTTAAATTCACTTCCTTTAAAGATCTCAAACTTCCATTTTCTCTTCTTCATCTCTCAAAGGTGAATCTAGAAATCTACATGGATTGTCATCATACATACAATCTCAGAGAATCACTGCTTCCTTTCACTCGACCATGTAGACTGACAATTGAGCTAACTACTTTTGTATGTCATTCATTGTTATCACATGTCAAACCTGAGTCCATAGCCTTCAGGATTAAAGAGAATCCTAATGAATTTAGGATGCAAATGTCAACTTCCTCTGGGTCAAAATCTCCTTGGACCATTAAAGGTTTAATGTAAGGACTTCAAAATTCAAATTCAACAATGTACTATTGAACATAACAAGGGTTGCCATTAGTGATAACACATTCTATTTACCTTTGTTAGCCCACATTACTAACCTTTGATGAACAATCAAATGTATAGCACCAGTAGCTTGGATTCAATCTTGTCCTAATAGCAAGTTATAACTTGACTTGGATGGAACCACTACAAAAAAGACTTTGTTGAGATACAAAACCAACTTTCATATCGACTAGCTCTCCTTCTTATGCCAATATTTTCCTATTAAAATCAATCACTATGATGCTTGATCATATTGAATATTTGACAAATTTTTTGCGTTTGATGAAACTTGACCTCGACATTAGATTCATAGAAGCACTACCGTTAACCAAGATGTGATTTTTTGGTTGTCCATCAATATGTGCTTTTATGTGTAAAGGCCACAAATGACTTTTCATTTGTTTTGTTAGTCTCTTAAAGAAAGCATAATCATTTTTTATCTAAAACAACTATTTTATTACAGTCATTTTCCTTATAGAATTCGTTAGTTGAACCTTGTTCAAAACTCATAGAAAAATCCATTAGCAAAACACATACTATGTCAATCTCCATTTTTTTTTTACCTTTCATTTTCAAATATTTTACTAATTCTATTTTTTCCTCTTATTTCTTAGTACCACTCAACTCTTCAAGGTCTAATGGAATTTGATCAAAGTATCAGCTCATTTTTTGTTTCCTCCTAAAAGTGGCTTGTCTTTACACTTGACACTTTTGAGATTTTGTTGGAGCTAGAGGTTGGTAATTATGGTTGTATGATTTATTCTACCTTTTTGGGATTCTAGGCTTCCACATTTGTTACCACTTAGTTTTGGTTCATTGATTATCCACTTTTCTCTCAATAACTCCCCTCAAAATACTTGAGTTCAGTTGAAATAATTTTTCTTTTTTTTGTTCAGCTGATTTTGATGATCAAAGCTAATTCTTTTAAAGATTGACTTTTCTTTTGTATCCTTTTTTCTTTCAACCTCTCTTAATTTCTCTTTTCTTTTATTTTCCTTCTTGACAATTATACCCTTTTGGTTAGCCAGACTAGTCTTTTTATCCTTCTTTTTTTTTTTAGGTTATCCTATCATGTTCTCTTAAATTGGCAAGTAAAACTCTTACCTCATCACAATACCTTTCACATCTAGGACACATTTTTACTATTCTGCCTTTGATGTCCATCCTTTTGAAAAATTTTGAATTTGATTCACCTTCTTCTAGGTAGGCTTTAAGTATAAAAGGTATATCTAAAGGATCATCATATTCATTGATGGCTACCATATTTGCCTTAGCTACATTCACTTCACTTGACTTTGAAGGTTCGATATAATTTACACTTGTTGAGAAAGGATCTTTATCAATTATCATCTCCTTTCCTCTATTAGCAAATCTAAGACATCCTTGTTTAAAAGCCTTCTCATTCAAATCCCTAAAACATGCAAAATTTTAATAGTATGGCCAAATATGTTATGATATTTACAATATTTCTAATCTTTGACTTCTTCTTTAGTCACAATCCTATGGCTATTGGACAATTTTATTTGCTTATCTTTCAGCATTACATCAAAAATTTGATTTACCTAGTTTATGTTGAAAAAATAACTTCTCTTGTTTATGTTGCCCATTATATCTTTAATTTTTGCATTTTTTTTAGCTAAGAACAAACATATGGATGACCAAATTTTAGTTTGGATTGATGTATTTTATTTTTGTCATCCATTTCTTCTTATTTGACATTGGCTACTTTTTCTTTTTTAAACTGGAATTTCTTGATTGCCCTCTCTTTCTCTTTATGCAATTGCCCAATTTGTTTGACTTTTTTGGTCAATTGAGACATATCTATTATATGCTAATTTCACCTTTTTCTAATTGCAAAACTAAAACCCACTACAACAATTTTAACCATATCATATTCTGCTATTTGAGTAAAATAATAGCTTTTTGCTTGTTAAAACCTAGATAGGTAATTGTCAGCACTTTCCATTGGTAATTCTTTTATATGCAATAGATCAATTAGACCAATCCTAATTTTTCCTTTCTAAAATGGGTCATGAAACAATTTTTCTAGAGAATTTAGGGAGAAATCTAAATATCAAGCAAAAGTAGTTATGGTCAGGGATAAAGGAAAAAAACTTCATTTTTAAATATTCATTTCCTGTCAATTCTTGACACTCTGTAGTAAATCTGGCTATATATTCAGTGGTTAATTGATTGTCTTTGCTAGAAAATGCTGTAAATTTAAGCAATATAAAGCTCTCAGGGCTCCATCTGATTTATCTATTTTGGAAATGCTCCCCTATAATTAGGATAGGTACTATGTCCTCCTAGTTAGTAATTGTTTGGCCAGGAATTGGATGTTTCGTTCTAGTATTTGTAAAAAAGTTTGATTATGATTTGGGTTTATAGGGATTTGTATGTTATCATTGATTTGGTTGTCATCTTGAATTCTTTCTTCCCTATGTTAAAGTATTCTAATTCAACTATACTATGGTCGTTACATCTTGGGCTTTTCATTTTTTACATTTTCATGCCCCATTTCATCATCATGGTTGCTGTGATTATTATTGTAACATCCTATATTTTCTAAAATGAGTTTTGGTAAAAAAAAATGGCCTATTGGAGAAATCTGAAGAGGTAACTTTGAAAAGTTTGAGAATTCAAAACTATAAATTCTAGGATGCAAAGTCTTTAGATATAGTGGAAAACATTTTATGAATGATAGGAATCATCAAAAAATAGAAGTTCTCAATTCGAATGCTCGTGAAGAAAAATTTGTATTTCAAAAATTAATATTCGAAAAACCTTTGGGAAGATTGAAACTAGGGCTACAAGTGCCTAACAATTGTAAATTTATAGTCATTACAAAGGTAATTAATTTAACTAATTTGTATCGGCCACAGGTGATCTGTGAGCATGTCAATTTTAGACTTTTGGTGAAAAAGTTGGTAAAGTCACCAAACAAGAAAAACTACAAAACTTGTTAAGGAAAAAGTCAAAGGGGATTGACCAATTTTCCTTTTTTCATTTTTTCCCTTTAAAAGGCAGTGGCCTTTTCCTTTTAAGCTCATTCCTGGTTGCTTCACATAACTTTTCATCTTCTTTTCCAAGCTCCTACTCTCTCTCTACAAGCTTTTCTTCTCTCTTTAAGCAATCTTTCATCCTTCCATGTGAATTTCTTGTATTTTTATAGTTGATTCCTATTTTCTTCCTCTACAATTGAGCAAAAGAGCAAAATATGCAACTAAAAAGACCCTTGATAATATATGTCAAACACTCACACACCTTCATCTCACATTATGCTCAAGTCTTCAATAAATAGTGCCAAAAAGACATATATATCATTGCCTAGCTATTTGGGACTCAAAATCATCAATGACAATGTTATATACTTGCACTTCATACATAACCAAAGAGGTAGATTGTAAATCACCAATAGAACGAGCCATATGCTATGTTTGTTGTTCAGGTCACCATAAAGGGTTCATTCTATTTGTACAAAGTCCAAGCCTAAGGTTATTACTTCACTACCAAATTCAAGGAACAATGAATCAAATGTTTTCCATTGAGAAAAATTAATTGGATGTCGAAGCTTGTCATTAGAAATCACCTAATCTGCATACCACATTAAGTTTTTGGCACCACTCACATGAGCAAACATGCATTTAGACCTTGATATTATTGCAAGATACCATTACACCTTAGCTGGAGCCCTTTATTTTTCATGACATCATTCTTCTTCAATTTGTAACATGATGCCCCACATTTTGGACACTCATGTAAACTTTTATACTCCTTTCAATATAATATACAATCATTAGGGCAAGCATGTATCTTCTTATACTCCATACCCACTAAGCATAAGATTTTTTTTATCCTTGTAAGTATGACCTAAAGCATAACTTTCAACATTTCAAGTAAGGCCTTAAGACTCTTATCACTCTAACCATTCCCCACTTTCATGTTGGACAATCTCAACACAATAGATAATCGTGTAAATTTAGTGGTTAATATCTTGAAACCAATGTGTAAATGGCTAAGGACGTTGGTTTTTATTAAAAATTGACTTCATTTCTCTTAACTCGACTTCTTTAAAAAAAAGAGAGAGGCATGCAATTCATTACAAAACCTTCAATACATTACAAAACATTCAGACAAATCATATAATTAGTTACAATTAATTAGCATAATACTGTAAGAGAAACCCAGCCCACTATTCTCAAATTTGGTCAATTTTAGGATGGGTGTAAGGATTAGTATCTCCAAAGTATTGCAAAATAGATATACATAAAATAAATCACATATCCATATATCACAAAGCAACACAATAGTTTTTGTAACAAAAATCTCAATAGATATAAATCAAACTATTATACCTCTTATGGATCGTAGTCTTCCTTTATTTGAGTGATTATGTCACTCATATACCTTATTATAAAGTATCCACATAACATATTTCCATGTTGATGATGGTACAATAACAAATCAAGTATATGTACTCAAACAACCATTTTAATCAAGTATGAAATTACTTTGATTATTATAAAAAGTATTCAAGATGATCAAAACACTTACTTGTAAGGTGATCCATTCTGTGTTCATATTTTTCCTCTAGCTACCCATGTAAAAATAAATCTTAAGACATCTATCTAATAAAATTCATGCAAGAAACTAGTATATTAATAAAGGAAATCACATATAATATAAATCCCAAAACTAAATTTTAATTTACCAAATAACTCATGATTCAACTAAGATTTTGATATTCTTACGTGGTGGATGTCCTAAGGGATTAAGCTAGTAAATGGAATTTCTCTCCACATAAATCAAGCACAGCATCCAATGATGCCTATAATAACAAAATATCAAATAAGTAATAACAAAATGATATCTATAATAACAAAATATTAAATATCACATTAGAAACTTATGACTTGATAAATAGTGGAAAAAAACATTGCTTCTTTTTAGTTAGGAATTTTGAGATCTATTTGCTTTTTTTGCTTTAAGTGAAGCCTACCATTACAAGTAATTGCGGATATAGAAATCTGGCATCCAGTCCTTTTGTCTCACAATCATGATGCAAAAGCCTTTACAAGGAAATAGTTAACAAAACACTTTGAACTATATAATATAGATAAAATTATAAATTGAAAGTTAAAGGTAAACTTACATTTCAAAAACTTGGACGCAATATATATTTACTCTTTCCATGGTTAAGAATTGCATGATGTCATCCTTGGTCAAAAAATTTTCACATTCATTACCCACAACCTTGGCATGCATATGAATTTGGATGAAATCATCATTCTCTATCTTTTCAGCCACAATAGATAACCTTTTCTTTGGTTCAATAAGAGGCATCTCTTGGGTTTGAGTTAGCTGAGTTGGTTAAGTAATTAATTCCTTGGTCTATTTACTTTTAACCTCCCTGCCCCTTCTATTCACTCCTTCTTAGTAAGATGTCTAATCGACGAGTATAAAATTATGAAATTTAGATATTGAAAATATAGTAAAATTAGGTTTTTCAAAAGAAATTACTTATTAGATAGAAAATGATATCTCTGTAGCCAAAGCGACAAGATTCTTCAGCCATGCAATGTAAGTCCCAATTGCTTGGCCCACTATCATTGGCTGAGTTGGTTAAGTAATTAATTTCTTGGTCTATTTACTCTTAAGCTCCCTACCCCTTCTATTCACTCCTTTCTTAGTAAGATGTCTAATTGACAAGTATAAAATTATGAAACTTAGATATTGGAAATATAGTAAAATTAGGTTTTTCAAAAGAAATTACTTATTAGATGGAAAATGATACCTCTGTAGCCAAAGTGACAAGATTCTTCAGCCATGCAATGTAAATCCCAATTGCTTGGCCCACTATCATTGGTTCATCTATTGGCATTGATAGTTTTGCACTTTGATCCAATGGGGTGTCAATAATAACCTTTGCTTGATCATCTTGCAATTGTTTGAAATGGAGGGTGCGGTTGTGGAAAACCTTTCCATATCCCACTGTACATTTCTCGAGCACCAATGCTAAAAGACATTTGGCTCCTCCTTATATAGACAAAAAAAATTGAAAAAGTTATATCATTTTTCATAGAAAATATTAGAAACTACTTACATGATAAAGGATTTTTAAGCTTTTAGTGATAGTCATTTAGCTCTGGTACTCTACAAATGATTTGGGGTCTCCTAGGTAGCTGGTCTTTATGCTAGTAGGCAGGGGAGGAGGGTGCATCTCTACCTCATCATCTAAGAGCCTTGGGTTAGTGAGTGATTGCGTGCCCATCCTCTAAATGTAGCTTGCCATATTTTGGTGAAAGATTTATTCCATCTTAGCTCGAGTCTTATCTCTCACTTTTTGTGTCACCCAAGCGGTATCCTTTATAGTAAGATCCTTCGCAGAAAGTGATTACCCTCAGAGACATTTTGATGATCTTCCAAAATAGGCCTTAAGACCCACTCCTGGGGATAGCAATTTTATCTGCATACTCATTTACCCATAGATATCCACTCATGATGGGCGGGTATGGGTATGACAAAAAGTGTTCGCAGGTAGATGTAGGTATAAAAATCATACCTGTAACGGGGGTAGGGGACGAGTATGAGAAAATATCTATACCTGAACCCGTTTACCCATTTAAATAATTTTTTTTATATAGTAGTTTTGAGTAGTGTATATAATACCTCAAAAAAAATGTTGGTTGAGGGATTGAAGTGGAATTTCAATATTTTTCGTTGAGGCCATAACATAATTTCATACTTTTAGTAAGGATCTATTTGAAGTCAGTGAAAAGTTTATGGGGTCAAACTATAATTTAGAAATATTTTTTTTTTAGTTTTGGTGGGTATACCCATAGGTACGCCTATACCTGCGAGCACAAATCCGTACCCAAACTCGCTACAGTATTCGTGGGTACGGGTAGGGTATTGGTATAAAATTTTCTGACGAATACAGGTATGGATATTGCCATAACCATTTGAATCCGACCCGTTGCCATCCCTACCCACTCCTTTCCCAACCTATTTAACATGACTTCAATGTTATTAAGTTCCTAACATAGTTGTTAATATGTCTATCCTTTCATATGGAGTAAACTTTTCCTAGGTTGATTGTTACGTGAGAGAATCTTATAGCTTACAATTAAGAATATTTATTAGAACTTAACACTTATAATTACTTAAGCAACTATTTGGCTTTCTTTGGTCATATATTCACCTATTGTATTAACCTTACTTCGCTTCCACAATTCATGCAAAGATATAGAAATTACTTGTGAATCAAAATGATTAGAAGCTTGTTGTTTTGCAAGTTTTTCCTTCACCAAAGCTTGCTTAAGCTTCACATATCCGCTGTGAGATAGCTTACATTTATATTTATTTTTTACTTGTCTCTCCCTACTGGTTGCACTCGTACCCTGTTGTCATAAAAAATATAGTTTATGAGTTGGTCGAATTACTTGTGATATATAATAGAAAAAAGAATATAAGGTCAAATGGCCAAATTTACGTAAAAAGCCTCACCTTCATCTTCTCTCTTATACTATAGATAAGGGTCATGTTCTTCATAAAGGTAGCACCCTCGTATTTTTTTAGTATATTAAGAAGGATCCATATGGATGTTTAAAAGGGAAAAAAAAAGAAATAAGAAGTTAATCTCACAAAACTATTATATTAGTTTTATTTCTATTTATTCATTTTATATACAAAAGTTTGTCATATATCAAAATTAGAGTGACAACTAATAAAAATTTTGAATGTTTATGCAGAAACGAAGTCAACATTCCAAGGTTACGTATTAGACTGCATTTAATGATTTTGAATGGGAAATGGTTACATTTCAAGTTTTGATTTTTACTATGTAGATTATAAGGAAAATCTTAGGCATATTCCTAAACACCTTGACAAGTGATACAAAATAATGCATGACTAGACAATATACATAACAATCTATGCCAAGAACCACAACCAAAAACTAAATCCTAACTGAAATCATTTCTAATAAACAAACTAAGAAATAAAAGAGAAAAAGCCTAAACCCTAAAATATAAACCATTAACAAAGTACAAAGTCATAAAAAATATAAAAAAATAGTGATATAACTTAGTAAGGAAGAAACAAAGAAAAATGTTTCGTACCTTGATCAGATATGGACTTGAAATGCGATGATTGAATACAACGAAGATATAGATTGCAAGGGTTTGAGAATGATTTTGTAGGTGTTTTAGATAAGGGAAAGTGAATGAAAGTAGGGCAAAGAACTGACATTTTGCATAAAGAAGTCGAGACTTTAAACATTGGTTATTAAGAAAGAACTAACATATATTCTCATGCATCTACGTAGGTTTTTATAATAAATTAACATATAAACTTAAGATATTGATTTTCAAGTATTAATTTTTATCATATTTACAATAACATTACTGTTGTTTCATATTATTCTCATGTTGAATTTTTTATTTTGTTTATACATCAATTTTTTATGACAACTGAGGTATTAATATTTCACATATTTATGAGACAACCTAAATTGAATTTTTTAATTAATTTTTTCCTTTTTTAGATAATAATATATTATTACATTTTCATAAATAATTTTCCCGATTCTAATTATTTTTTGAAAAATTTTGTAAACTAAATAATATTTAAATACTTGAATTATTTTGTCCATTATATAATATTTCAATAATTATATTATTTTGAATATTAAATAATATTTAATTACTTCAAAATTTTCTACGGATTGTAGTAAAGACGTTGATTTGTATAAAAAATTGACATCTTTTCTATTAATTTTTTTAAAAATACAGAAACCTGTTGTAAGCTATACTTTTATAAAGATTTGCTACTAGTTACAATTCTTTGAATTGTGTTAAAGACGTTGGCTCGTGTTAAAAAATCGATGTCATTTCCATTATTTTTTTTAATAAAATATAAAAACCTACTCCAAGTTATATTTTTATAGAAATATCAGAAGGAACATTGGGACCAGATAGAAGGAACAAGTAACATTATTATTGAAGCCGCTAGGATTGCCTTGTTTAATATGTCCTCTTGTTTAAAGGATCTATATACCCTCTTTAAAAGGAAAAAGTAACATTATTGTTGAAGCTGCTATGATTGTTGGCCCAAAAAAAAAACATTATCTTTGAAACTACTAGGATTACTTATAATAATAAGACCACACATTTGTCAAAGACAGTTTAAAAGACAACATGCACATATCAAGTACACCCATTGTCCTCTTGTTTAAATGATTCATGTATATGCCCTATATAAAGAGAAAAAAAAAAGTTAATCATTTATATACAAATGAAGCAAAAAAAAGGAAAAAAAAAATAAACTATGAACTTTCAAAGCAAACTTGAATAGAATGAAACTAAACAACAAAAGAGAAAGAAAAAGGAAAAAATAAATATTAAGAACAAGTTAAAGTAAAATGAGAGTCAAGGGGATGTGCAGACCTTTTATAATACATAGAGACTTTAAATATCAGTTAATATATTAAAACCAATGAATAATATCATATATCTGCGTAGATTCCTAATAAAAAACTAACATCAAATCTATACCTCTTCATCTATTGGAATTTGACAACTCCATAATTTTGGTAAAATTGAAGAAATTAATGATTAGAGAATTTTATAATTTTATAGTCTTCAAAAATAGAAAATTAATTATAATATTATATCAATAAATTAATTATAAAAAATAATTTGATTAAGAAGTTGATTGATAAATTAATAAAAATTATTTGACTATATATAATCAAATAAGTTATGAATTATATTATAATAAAGTTCTTTTAATTATAATCAAATAAAAATTTAATTAATAAATTAACGAAATTTTTTTATAGGTTACGAATCATAGATTTTAAAGATAATTTAAATTAAAATTTAAAATACAAAAAAAAATTAAAAACATTAAACACCACTTAAGTTAAACGCTGCTAAATGAAATATTATTAAAGAATAATCATCACCATTGGCCCTGTTGTAACATAAAGGAAGTCGTCAGAAACTCTGGCCTTTAGGTGGCTCATTTAATTATTTGCTCATTGTCCACTTTAGCTATTGTTAATTGAATAGCTTTCTAATTTCCTGTTATTCCACCGAAATTAGTTATAATTATGTATCCTGTCAATCTTTCCCGTCTGTGGCTTTCTTACGAGAGTCAATCATATATATGATTTTTTTAGATTTATTAAAATTACAAATATTACTTCCTATTTCACTTATTTTTAAATTTTATTGCACCTTATGTATATTCATATATATATATATATATGTACGATATCATGATTTTTAAATTTTATTGTACCATATGTATATTCATATGTATGTATGATATCATGATTATAAATTATAGGTGATCATAATTGCAGTTATGTTATTATTAATAAAATTATGTTAAAAAAAAGTAAAAACATATGATTGTTATAAAAAAAATCTTATAAAAATTGTGACTGTTGAGACTAGTACAAAAGTAAAATTTTATACATTATAGACATGAATTGTAATTTAAAATCAGAAATATGATATATATATATATATGTATGTGCGTGTGCAAAATTATAAACAAATCTTGTGATTATGAATAGAAAAAAATACATAAACCTCCCTCGATTTAGGTGAAATTACGCGTACCTCCTATCTAGTTCTAGAATATACATTAACATTATCTTAATTTCTTAATTTGACAAAGGCACTACCAGTAAATCAATTTTAAAAATTACATTAAAAATATATTAATTTTAACTGTTAGATCATATAGTTAGAATGTTTTTCGTAATGTCCAAATTCCCCTCCTTTGTTTTATAAAATAGCTCATTTTCCTTTCTTTTTAAAATTTCATTATTTTCTTACTCTTTTTGTTGGAAGAATAAATGAGAAAAAAATATTTGATTAAAAATTTTAAGAAATACATCCGACAAACAAAAAATAAAATAATGGAAACTGAGAAATTATATGTATAATTAGAAGGAAAAAATAGTGGAATTTAGGATTTTGATACATTTATTATTCATATGATTGTTTTAAATATTTGAAGTATTAATTATTTCAACTATTAAATAATCATTTATTTAGCTTTAGGAGAACATTAATGTCCTAAATTTTAGATTTATAGAAACATATTTAAAATAATATTTATATTATAGAAGATATTTAATATGTATTAAGTGTATTGCAATATTAATAAAGAAAATCTAAGACTTGTGTTTATTTAATACACTTATTTTATGTACACTAAATACTTTTTTGTAGATATAATTTTTTTAAAATCAAATACACCTTATTTATACACAATTTTATCATCCAGACTTTCTTTTTTTTTTCTTTTTCTTTTTCGTCTCCTTTTTCCAGACTTTCTTTTGCTTTTTTTTTTTTTTTCCCTTTCTTCTTCATAGTTCTCTGGCTCTACCTACCACCATTCATTCGCTTTTCCTTTTATCGCTAGAGCACTTTTTCTCTTATAGTCTCTCACACTTTCACCTATTTTTGCCATCATTTGAGCCGATCATCTCTGCTGGTTTGGCTAAACTCAGTTGAGGCATTACACCTAGTTGGCCGGACCAAGTGCTTTCCTTTCTGTTCGATGCCAATGATTCCAGTTGGTGATAGGAGCTTCAAGAAGCACCTTCAGCTGGTCACCGGACTTTACTCTTGGCCAAGCTTAATCGGCAAAGCAGGGGAGGGCCGATTGCAACCCCTTTGCAATCCATCGACAAAATCTCTTCCAAGCAACCAGATGTTCTTTGTCTTCTGTTCTCTTCAATTTTTTATATTAAAAAGTATTTTAGTAATTCAATAATTAAAATATAATGAAATAAAAAATAAAGAGTCTAAGAGAATATTCTTAACAGAAAGACGTTAAATGAAATAAAATATATATTTTTGAATTAAGAAAAAATATGTATAATTTCATTTAAATTGAGAGGTTCGCGTATTTTGCTGTGAGGATCAAATATAGTCCTATCTTTTACTCGGCCACCTATAAGTACCGGTAAAATAGCAAGTTCGTACTAGAAACAATGGTTTTAACAAAATTCTAGGGAATTGGAAATTAAACTGTATGAAAAGCAGACACGTGGATAATTTTTTCATTATTTTTGAATATGTATATAAGAGATAAATACCATGTCAGAAAAAAATAATCACATAAAAGACAATTCTGTGGAGAATTTTAGGGATTGCTTTGGGTAATATAAAAGGCTTAGATTCCATTTTATTGAATATAAGAGCAAAATTTTCTTGGGAGAAACTTCTATGTAATTAAGTATTAAATATTGCATGTGTGAAGAAAAAATGGTTATATTTAATATAATACAATTCTTTCAAAATTAAACGTAATGGCTTATATAAGCCGCCCGTCACCATTAGAGATGCGCAATGATACCCTTTATTATATTTGGTGCTTTGCTTACTCCTTAATTAAGGATTTACACCTAAAAATTGCGCGTGTTAAATACACTCCTCTCTTAACCATAAACAACCCTATGGCTTAAAGGTTTGAGAGAAAAAAATTAAGGCTTGAACGCGTTAATTTTTTGTTCTCCTAAAATATAAATCACAATATTTTAATCCTTTATTTCTTTTTATTTAGTTTTAGTTCCACTAAATATTTAATTTATCTACTTTTCAATCAAAATTAATCTTCTGTTCAACTTTTAATTAAAAACGCTGACTAAACAGTTTCTCTTTATTCTCTCTCTCTCTCTCTCTCTCTTTTGTCTTCATTTGCTGGATGTTTTTGTCTTTTTGTCACTTACTTTTCCCACTCCTTTTTTCACCGACGCCGGGAGAGATACCTTCATCCTCCCTGCCATATCCTAATTTAGGAACACAACCGAAATAGCAAGATATTCAATGAAATCTTCTTACAAATATTATACACACACTTTCAATATACACTTCTAATTAAAATTTTAAAGAAAACAATAACTAATTTTTTTTTCAAAAATAGTAATAATGTTTTTTTCACTAAAAGAAAAAGATTTTTTATTAAAATTCAACAAAATCTCATCTATTTTTCAGATGTTCCTAAGGCTACACACCTCACTATATTATAACCTGTAAAACAATCCAAAGATTCTCACAATTACACAAGACACAAAAGCACAACATTTACAATAAAACCATAACCAACCATACACATGCATATATAGTATGCCTACAACTACCAAAATTTAATCTCCAAAAGCATTGTCTTCAATCTCTAACTGCTTATCAAGGTGTGAGCTCAATACCTAAAAATAAGTTTATAAGAAAAATATGATGAGTTTCTAAAAAATCAAATGAGTCGATCGTTTACTCGAGTTCATGTCATTTCATACATAACTTTTCAAACAAAGCATTTTTTCTCATATCTTCGATCACACTTTGAAAACTTGGAAATTTTATTTTTCTTTTCTCTAAAACCCACTTGCACTATAGGAATAACAAATCATAATGTAAGGCATAGTAATTCCTTGTCTACAATGGAAGCAAAGGAAAGTAATTATCTAACATACATTTCTAAAAATAATTTAAGGATATGAGAAATATCCAAGGAATTCATATAAAAATATAAAATGTTATGTTTTATTCATTCAAGTATCTCTAAAGAAAGATAGGAATAATCATTTGAATTCAAAACATATATCTTTCATAAAAAAAAATACTTATTTCCAAATCTACAAATAGGATCCAAAGGTAGTTTCTTGGGTAACCACCATTCAATGTATCGAATCATGTATCAATCCCCATTCTTCTTATCCTTCCAACAATTATTCACGCTTTATTCCTCCATTATGTTAAATGGTCATATATTTCTTTTTTTTTTCCAAGTGCACTTGGGGGTTCCCAAAAGAATTTCCCTAAGAATCCCATTTGCTTTGTAAAAACATATACACTTTACACACTATCATTAACTTTTATAAGCCATACATACATTTATAAATATATTTAAATGAGATTTAAAAACCAAACATTTGATAGTTCAACAATACTAAAATTAGTTAATCTACAATTTTCTAAATTCATTTGAAGCTGTACAACAACAATTCATTCAAAGTCCCATGATTTTCAAGTATCAATCCGTAAGACAAATACTCAACATTTTTAATATGCAAATGCATATACTATTCACTTCAACATACAACTCACTTCCAAAATAAGTACCCAGTAAATGTTTTTCAAATCAATTTATATTTGTAACGCAATAGGGTTTTCTATTTCAGGTAGTAATTAACCAAATCCTTATCTAATAAATAAGCAAGCGAGTAAAATATCCACTCACCTTGAGTCCAAGTCAAGTTGTCAAAAGTCTTTAGTCTACAAGGGAGTTTGATGGAGAAAAAGATTAGGATGTAGTTTCTGCCCCTAAGGATATTTTTCTATCTTCCTCAAAGCACACACATGACTAAACCATTTTGATTGCATCCTAAACCACCCATAAAATATCCTATATCAATTGATCATTCTATTGCTATAATTCATAACTAAATTAATTCAAATTAGCTTCCAATCGAATAAGAGATAAAATCCACACTTACAAATGTTCCATAATACAAATTGGGGCGAAAGGAGGAATGTTTTGTTTCCAAAATGTATCATTCCTCTACTAGGAGTAGAACTCAGGTAAGCTTCAAAGCTTCTCCACATAAATTCCATCTAGGGTTCTTGAAAGGGCGGGAATCAAATTCAATTTAATTGGTTGTTTCTTTTGCAAAACTCTTAAATAAAAGTTGTCTTAACACAAATTCAGGAAACCTCATAATTTAGCAGTTAAAGTTTTGAGAGATCAAGAACTATTAACTCAAATTTTATCAAGGAGATTTCTATGAACTAAAATACATGACCAAATATGCTCACCAAATTAGGGTATGGATGAATTCGATGCAAAAGCTCTTGATTCTCTAATGGGTTCACGCATTGGGACTGTTTTAAAGGAAAATCTTTAACATACATCACAATTGGGGATTAGTGTTTTCAGGGTACCAAAAAAATGGAGAAAAATTTTAAATCCAATTAAAAAATCAAAAAGAAAGTTTAGGACCTTTAACTTGCCCCGAAGGTGTCTAAAATGGATAGCTAAGCAACTGGTAGCTTCTCCTCACCAACAGTCATAGCTAGCAAAACAAAGCAGCATTGGTGCTATTGTAGACTAAATGCCGACTGGAATCCACAAGCTCTGACTGTGGGCTAAACAACAACATCAAACTCAGGTTGGCTAATTGTTGGCTTCACAGATAGGGAGGAGGAGGTTTGGTCTTAGGATAACAGGGGAGAGAAGTTTCTTTGGGTGTTTCTGTAACACCTGAAAATTTTATAAAAATTAAAATAAAATAAAAATTAAAAAAGGATTAAATTGAAAGATCGGTAGGGATTAAATTGAAAATATTTGTGAAAACTGAACCTTTGTTAAGGTGGCACAAAGATTTGGGCCAAAGGAAAAGGCGGTGCAAATAATGAGGGTTAAAATGTAAAAATATATAAATATTTTTATTTGTAAAAAAGGACCAGGCCCTCGAACCAGCCCCTCCCATTCGACTTCTTCCTCAAACCACTTTCTTTTTCATTCTCTATCTTTCTCCAGAACCTTCCAGAGTTTCTCACATGCCGGTGAATGTTCGGCCATTTTCGAGTCCCAACATACTGTTGAGAGCCCAGTTGGAGTTCGTTTCTTTCCTCTTCAGTCAATTAGATCTGGAAAATTCTGCAATAGCTGGTAAAGCTTCAGACGTTTGGCCATGGTAGCTTCGGCCGTCGTCTGACCACCTCCTTATCGGGGGCCATTGTTTTTCTCCCTTCCGATGTGTTTCAGGATCGGATGGACCTACGACAGCTCAAAACCTCTTGGCTCCCTATTTTTTAGCTAGTTCGATCAGTTAGAGTTCTGGACCGTTGGCGACGTTTCGGCCAACGACGAACTGAGGGTTGAAGCTTCAAAACACGATGAGTAGTCCTAGATTATTAGTTTTTTTCTATAGTACTCTAGTTGAAAGTTGTCAATAAATTTGTGTTTGAGCTTAAACATGTAGAGTTGATGAAAAATAAGAAATTTTGCTATTGTTTGATTATTATGCATTCCTGATAAATTATAGAGTTCATAATACTCAAGTTTATTGGAGTTTTACAATTTGGATGTGTAGATGAGAAATGGAAAGTTTTATTGATAATTTGATTTTGACATGTTCTTGATAAGTTATAGAATTTGTGATGCTTGAATTTCTATAAGTTTTATACCCTCGATGTGAGTGGATAGTCCCACCCTTGCAAATATTGTTTTGTGTTGAAAAGTAATTTTATTGAATAATAAAGTGATGGTTTCAATAATATGAATTACTGATGATGATTTATTCTGAAGTATTATCTATATTTAAAATATGTATTCTTATCGCTATCCCTTGCTCATACTATTGTTTTAAAATTTGCTTCTCCCAGCAACTTCCCTAAGCCCTGAATCTGTACCTCCTTTCTCCCCTTTTTTTTCCTTATTCATTAATCTCTACCATTTACTTTATTTATTTATGTGCATATATTTTTTTACACCCATTCTCATTCAGTACTTTCCTAATGTCCTATCTAAAAGAGTTATTTCTATCCTACAAGTGAACCTGAAATGGTATAGAATACGAGAAGTTCTTTCTCCCTTACTAGCTAAGCTTTCAAACATCAGCACAAGAACAATAATATGAAAACAAAATTTTATGACTAGACTAGACTTGCACTTAACCACAACATAGGAGTAAGCCAAAACGTGTAGTTACTAGGCATAGTCCAGCATTTGTAGGCCAACCAGCAAGCCAAAATTTCATGCACAATTCAACTTACATAACTGAATTAAAAAAATAACAAAACAACACAAAATATGAGTATATACACAAGTACAATATCATTCATTAATTTAATAGTATACAAGTTAAGCATAGAATTTTGATTTAAACATAAAATACTGGGTCAAAAATTCTGATTTATCGGCTTGATCATTTTGCAGCAATAGGTACCGAAAATGCTCATTGCTCATATATGCAGGAACTTGATAACCACGTCAATTTCGTTATTAATCTGAATTCTATAAGCAAAATAAATTACTATCAGCGGTAGTGACTCTCTCTTCCATAAAAGAAAACATACACCCAAAATCAATTTAGCACACATATATACATGTAATATTCAACCCACATGATTTAGCACAACTTTGAGATCATATTATCTAAATCTAAAACTCAACCAGTACACATTACATATCTACTATGACTAAAATAGA
>JANHAO010004072.1:0-24911 GCA_026873985.1 Saraca asoca
AAGACTTCCGCTGTGCAAGGAGCAGGATGAAAGGTAGGTCTCCTTCTCCTTTGTATTTATTTCTTCTATGAACCTCTACACAAAGAGATTTTATGGGGGAAGGGTTCGGCCAAGTTGGGTTCTCTGATGGAAAATTTTCGAAAATTTCCCCTCCTTGGCCGGACCGGTTCCAACAGAAACATGATCAAAATTGAGTAGATTAAGTGTGAAAGATTTGATTTGACTTGACTCAAAGAAAATCAGTAAAAAGTGCAAGTTTGCTCGCCAAAATGTGCAAGCATCTCAGAAGTCTAATTACAAATGTGATCAGGATTATGATCAAAATAAAAAAAAATAGAGTAGGAAAGATTGATTTGAATCGCACAAATCTAGTTCAAATTTTGATTCAAATCATAAGAGAAAAACTACTGGGTTTCATGAGCATGATCACGAGTTTAGTACAAAAAGCTATGATTTAACTTGCATGATTAGAAATTGCTGGAAACAACAGAAAAATAGGTGAAATTAAATCTCAAAAATATGAATTTTTGTTCTTGGAACATTCATGACAATAATTCAATCTCCAAAATATTTTTGAAATTTTATATAGTTTATTTCTACTACATCTGAGTCTCCTATGGCTTTAGAACTATAATTTCAAATTCTTCAAAAAAAATTTAATTTCTTTATTTTGTTATCAAAATTGATTTTAAAAAATTTGGGGTATTATATTTGTGTTATACTCTAGCCATGAAGCCTTAAAGTATCTTGTTGATGATGGATTTTGGTTCTGGGCCAAATTCTAACCAACAAAGGATTCTTTTGCGATCTCAAACTGTAACCTAGTGCTGAGATAGTAAATGAGCAAAGAAAGCTAAGAAGAAGGGAAGAGCAGTAGAAAACACATAGCTTTTAACGTGATTTGGCCAAAGTCGGATAGAACTGAATCCTACATCCATGATAATATATTGATTTGGGAATATTTTTATAGAGTTTCAGCATACAAGCATCCTTCCTCCCAACGTTCATCTCCTTCCTGTATTTATAAAGGAAAGGAGGTTACAATTGTAATTTTGCATGCAAGAAATCCATAACATCAAGCATTTAATGTATAAGACAGGATGGATAGACTGAATCCTGTAAGTTGGCTACTGCAAATTGCCTCCTACAAGTGGGCCTCATGTGCCTGTTGGGCAATAAATGTGCTGGTCTTCTGCTTAGTGAGCTCCCAAGTTGCTGGTCGTGCCTCACTAGCCAGATCCTTCGATCTAAGGGAGCGTCTTTCTTCAAGATGATGAGGTTGAGCTCGTTCTGTTAGAGATGAGCTCGAGCTGAAAAAGGTTGCTCTATGACGTGAGCTAGGGACTTAGCACTCTGGGTGCTCTTCAAGCTGGATCTTTATCATGCTCGGGCCATTCACTAGCCCTTTAAGGATGATCTGAATTTTACATATAACATAAGCCCTCCAACTCTCAGTTTGCTTTGCGAGTTAGGAGTTGAAACTTCTCAGAGGTCGTTCACTTCATAGAGTTCAACTCAGTCAAAGTCTTTACTAAATCTGTCCTTTCAGCTATTCTAGGCCATACTTCCCGTAGTATGTGCCTCTTGATCATTTGTGAGTCAGCCTCGCTCCTTCCTAAGGCAATCAATGAAGATAGTTGGGGAGATTCATCTGGACTCTTCAGTGAGACTAGTCTCGACTCTATTTAAGGCAGAAGAAGCCACTCTTGCATCTTCACTGAGCAATTATGAATGTCCCAGACAATCCTCCCCTATTTCCAGCATTCTGTCATCCTGTCGGGGTGTGTATAGTCTGTTACATAAAGAGTTTTGAAGATATGGCTTCTCCGATAACATGGAGAGATCTTGTATGGATCTCAGATTACGTCCTCTCAGCTTTGCTGTGAGGTTTTTGCCCGATCAGCCAAGCTTCTGACGCTTCTTGATTTGCTTCCTTCATGAATCAAACAAGGAGTCAGAGGTCGAGAAAATAAGAAGCAGCCATGCTCTTTCCTTCTCTATCAGCGGAAGTCAGGTTGAGGAAGAGTTTGCTGCTGAGGAAGGCACTAGAAGAAGAATTTTGAGGACTTAAGTGAGCTCATAAGCTTCAGTCAGCAAGGGTTCATCCCTCTGCGACCAACCCTTTGATGGACGAGAGCTTTCCCTTCATGCAGCAGTCTTTCTCCCAGAGGGAAATTAGTTATAGCCTTCCCTTTGTATTTTGGCTTTTCTTAATTTGTATACAGAGCTTTCTAATGTAATTTTACCTCGTTGTGGCTTTTTAATGAATAAGGTCTTCTTTGTGATCTCAATGTGCTATCTTTATTTTTCTGCATCCGTAATAGTGCAAACTTTTGTAGCTTGCGATGAAATACTCAGATAGCCAATCAGCCAAATTTTCTTGAACACAATAAACATAAGTGAAACATCTCGCACATAAGCATTGCCTAAACAATCCACATAAGAACTGTGCATAATCAGAAAGTCGTGTGAGAGTTGTGAATATTTGGTCACATGCGAGCTATGAACTAGAGCGATCTCGTTGCCATAGGCAAATGATCAAGTTGTCAATTCTTTACACTTCAGCAAGCACACAGCTGTGCTAGCATTGAGTGTTTAAGAGTACCTCCACACCTCAGTAAGCACATAGCTACGCTAACAAAGTGAGTCTATTTTGAGCTTCTCCACGCCTTAGAGAGCATGCAACTATGCTAGTTTAGCGAGTTTATTTTGAGCATCTCCACGCCTCAGTGAGCACATAGGTATGCTGGTTAAGTAAGTTTATTTTGAGCATCTCCACACCTCAGCAAGCACGCAACTACAATGGTTAAGTGAGTTTATTTTGAGCATCTCTATGCCTCAGCAAGCATGTAGCTATGCTGGTTAAATGAGTTTATTTTGAGCGTCTCCACACCTCAGCGAGCACGCAGCTATGTTGGTTAAGTGAGTGTCACCTCAGCGAGCATGCAACTATGTTAGTTAAGTGAGTTTCACCTCAGTGAGTACACAGCTATACTGGTTAAGTGAGTTTATTTTGAGTGTCTCCACACCTTAGCGAGCATGCAGCTATGCTAGTTCAGTGCTCATCAATTCATCTCTAGAATGAGCTATGGGGGGCCTCAACCAAACCAAAGACCATGGTTAGCATAAAGTTACACAAGAAATTTAAAAGAGTTGACCGCATGCAAGCTACGAAAAGTGCAAACACTTGATAGCAGAGGGCAAAATGGAGAGATGAAGACAATAATGCCAAGCCAATCGTCAAACAACTCCCAACAAGAACAGAAGAGAATATTTACATTTATACTTGAATTTAAGATACATTGTTAATGTATGATTCGGACTGAGCCCCCCAGCTCTTGGCCACCATTATGCTAGGGAAGCTGGGACTGCTACCCCACAGGTTGCACCACATATTCCCTTAGACGACCCCTTCTGATCAGGTCTTCAATTGCTTCCCTGAGGGCCTAACAATTCGAAGTGCCATGACCGGCCTCATTGTGATAGGCATAGAACTTTTCATGGTTTGTTCATCTATAAGGGATCCTAGAAGGCGCAGGCATCCCAAAGTCTTCTTTGTCTCTTTCTATGAGGAAGATCCTATCTTGGGAGTTTGATAGGATGCTATACTACTCATGGCGGTCCGAATGCTGAGGTCGCTCACCTCTAGGCCTTTTGGACTTTTTCATGGTCCGTTCAGTAGAGTGATCACCTTAGTCCATGTCGCTCCTCTTCTTACTGTGAGAGGAGCTAGCCTTCTCATCTTTCTTGTCAGACCTCTTCGGGTCGAAGGTCTCTTTTCATTTGATCTGCTTAGCATCTCATTCATAGAATTCAGTGAGATCCTTCACCAGGGGACTTGTACAAGCTCTTGTACAACTTCCCATTTTTATGGAGCCCTATAGAGATTGTTGCCAACATGGTTTCTTCAGATAGATTTTCTATTAAATTGGCTTCAAGCTTGAACCTAGCAATGTAATCTTTCAGCATCTCATGCTTACGCCAAAAGACCATGGCGAGATGGCAAGGGGGCACAAGTTGTCTTTTCAACACTCGATATTAGCTGATGAATTTCTGTTGGCAATCTTCCCAACTACAAATTGAGCGAGCTGGGAGACCTCTGAACCAAGCTTAAAATACGTCTCCCAGTGTGGCTGAAACACTCGGCATTTGATCAAGGGGTCAGTCATTTGTAAATCCATCTGGACATTGAATGTGTCTAGATGATCATATGGATTAGAGTCCCCATTGTACAATGGAATCACGAGGACCTTGAGCTTAAGAGGGAGGGTTCGAGTCTTGATCTCTTTGGAGAGTGGCGACCTTTCTTTAGAGCGAGCTTGATCACTCAGAGCTCGAAAATGCTCCTCCAGCTGGGTTATTTTCTAAAATAGCTCTCTGACCAACGGGTCTCATGCCCCGAATTGTTGGTTGGGAGATTGCTGAAGTCTTTAGTCTTTATGGTCGTGAGGATTGTGACCAGGGGTTTACTCTCACGAGTAATGAGCTAGAGAATTCTCTTGGTTGGCATTACCTGAATGTCCAACTTGCTGCTGCTGGCGAGCACTCATAGGCACTGCAGCTTCAGCTTGCTTCTGCACACCGTGTGCTAACATCATGACTACTTTAATCAGTTCTCCCATTATATTTTCTAATATTTCCTTACGTTAAAGCCAAATTTGCACTCTATCAATGCCATTGGTAGCGACAACTAGTTGAACAGAATTGGCTAAGGGGAAGCCAATGGTTGCATCGATGATAAGAGCGGTGGAGGAATCTGTTGCTGAGACATGACCTTCTGGATGGTTAAACAATGCATTTGAAGCTTTGGTAGCTTTTCCCTTAGCCATTGTAGCAAGAAACAGACCAGAACAAATGAGATCCCCATAGACGGTGCCAAAAATGTTGACGGTGGATTTTGGTTCTGGGCCAAACTCCAGCCAATGAAGGATTCTTTTGGGATCTCAAACTGTAACCTGGTGCTGAGATAGTAAATGAGCAAAGAAAGCTAAGAAGAAGGGAAGAGTAATAGAAAACACACAGCCTTTAATGTGGTTTGACCTAATCTGGATAGAACCAAACCCTACATCCACAGTAATGTATTGATCTAGGAATATTTTTATAGAGTTTCAACTTACAAGCATCCCTCCTCCCAACGTTCATCTCCTTCCTGTATTTATAAAGGATAGGAGGTTACAATTGTAATTTTACATACAGTAAATCCATTACATCAGGCATTTAATGTATAAGACAGGATGGATAAACTAAATCCTATAAGTCGGCTACTACAGATTGCCTCCTACAAGTTGGCCCCATGTGCTTGCTGGGCAATAAATGTGTTGGTCTTCTGCTTAGCGAGCTCCTAGGTTACTGGTTACGCCTCGTTAGCCAGATCCTTCAGTCTGGGGGAGTGTATTTCTTTGAGATGATGAGTTTGAGCTCATTCTATCAGGGATGAGCTCGAGTTGAAGAGGTCACTCTATGATGTGAGCTGGGGACTTAGCACTATGAGTGTTCTTCGAGCTAGATCTTTACTATGCTCGAGCCATTCATTAGCCCTTTAAGGATGATCCAAATTTCACATGTAACACATTTGAACTCCCTACTAAAGATCAATTGACACCATGTTGCATAGTATGAGTTCCTTCAATCATACCTTTTTCTTCTCAAGCATAAGTTAAGGACTCAAAATCATGTTGCTAATGCTTTAAGCTATTGACACACTTCTTTGCTTTCCTCCATGCAAGTTAAGGTATTAGGTTTGGGGTAATTAGAGTTTATATGAAAGTGACCATGATTTTGGCTATCCACCTTTAACCAAGCCTACCAATAGTATTACCAACAAGAAGGCTTCTTTTTTAAAGGTAATTTGTTGTGTATTCCTCAATATTTCATAAGAAATGCATTTATTTAAGAATCATATGATGGGGGATTAACCAATCATTTTGGAAGATACATGACTGTAATTGATAAATATATGGCCTAAGCCCAACATAACAACTGAGGCCTACATCAATAACTCAACTAATGACTTTGGGCAAGTCAGAACCCTTCTTTACCCTCCAACACATATATAAAATGAAAGGTATGAATTCAATTTACACCAATTGAATACTTCACTCTCACTTGAATACTTTCTAACTTTAGCATTGGAGGGACTTTAGCAATTACTATTGCATAAGCCTTTGTATAGGTGACTTCCGACCATCACACTTAGCACTAGAGATTGAAGCATTCAAGAATTGGCACTATCTATGGTTTGATAACTTATGCAACATCTATATTTTACTCTTGAATTATGATAATTTTCTTTGAAATTGTCATTCATGATGAATTTTGTTTCCATTTTCATTTCTAATTTGGCCATATCTACTCTTCAATCTGCATCATTTTCAATTCACTAATGATCATATTACATAAATGTGATCAGAGCATCTTTATCTATGAGAGTTGTCTTGCTTAATTTTGATTACTCTATCTTATAATTGCTAATCTTCTTTGATCTTGCTTATTTTATCTATATGTTGCTTTATCCCAAACTCCTCGTTATATGCAATACTTTTATTAGAAGATCAATCAAACAATTATGGATGAAGTTCACTTATCGATTGCAATTTTGAAATATATTCAGAAGTTGTTTTTATAGACTTACATCATATGTAGTCTAAGTTGTTTGTTTCAATTTGAATGTTCTGTATCATAATTCTCAATTTGCAATTATTTAGTTTTGGTAATGATTTGATAATATCATTTTTCTTGATTTGCTTCTAATGATTAAGACTATTTGAGAATCTCTCAAAATTTTATAAATATTATATTTCAATAAAGCTTGATTCAATTTTTCAAAAAATAGAAAATACAAAAAATTGAATAAGACCATAAACGACATTCACACTAAGATTGGGAGTTGGTGACAATATCCGTACATTCATGAACTAACATTCTATTTATCACCACCATCATAGGCATAGATATCACTGTCATTATCACCTTGATCACAATGTTCAAGTGCTCTATGGCAAAAATTGTCAATTGCGCATCAAGCTTGATTAGATATGGCAAAAGCTGCACTGATAACATGACCACTATCACTACAATGATCAACAAGGATATAACCATGAAGAAGAACATTATCATTACTATTTGGATGATTAAGAGCATCACCATTATGATCGTGATTATCATTTCTAGGAATCTGAAAAGGAACATTCTGTCGATTCCTATTTTGTGGAAGGTGGAGTAGAGTCAACCAATCCACTAACTACAACAACTATAATTACCAAGAGCATGATGATAAGGAGAACTTGCACATTTTCACTCTAGATATCATGAGAATTTTGATACCTCTAAACTTTAAGACCCTAACTAATCTAGATTCATACAATGGAACATCAAATCCTCAGAAACATATGGAGGCTTTTCATACAGTAATGTTACTATCATGGCTGGCAGATGCCATCATATGCTAAGCATTTTCCATTACATTGAAGATGGCAGCTCTTTATTGGTTTATGAACTGAGGCCAAATACAATTAGGTGGTTCCAAGGTCTGCTTGACCAATTTTTAGCCCATTTTGCAATCTTTTGAGTGCATAAGAAGATCAGTGCATTCCTAATGACCATAAAGTAGGGTAAGAATGAACCATTGAAGGAATACCTTGGCTGTTTCAACTAGGCGGCCCTTGAGATAAAAGATTTGCAGGAAGCAGTGGCAGTACATTTGATTTTGATAGGATTGTAATCTAAGGACTTCTCCATGTGACTAGAAAAGAATCTAGTAGACAACTTTGCTGAGATCTTGGCCTAGTCAACTGTTGTGTGTTTTTCGCAAGCACACAGTGTAGTTATAGTAAACACCAGCAAGTGTGGGTTGAATCCCACAGGGATCTCAATATCAACTACTAGAGTTTGTAATTTAAGTTGTCTAAATCAAATAAGGGTATTAAAGATATTAAAGAAAATTAATAAAAGAGTAGCACTTAATTAACAAACGAAATTCAATTGTAAAAGCCTAGGATTGGGGTTCACCAAACTTATGGTCTTTAACAAATAATGTAAATTCTTCCTATTGTAATTACTTGGTTAATTGAGGATGGTTTCACCTAGATTAATTACTAGCCTCTTTCAATGTCTAATAATAGTACTTAAATCAACCTAATTGAACCTAGTTTCGTGGTTTAGATTAATTTAAGCCCTTTAAGATCAGTGCCAACTAAATTAATCCTAAAGGAACTTAATCTACTTTCATGATCAAAATTCCCTTATTTAACTATTAGAGTTCCGGTGATAATCTTTTCCTTTTGGTGCCTCATCTATCTACCTAAGATCAGATAAAATGATGGCCAAACATTTTTATTAATTAATTAGTAGGCATAACAGTTGAATCAATTAATATCAGGTAATTATAATAGGAAATCAATTAACAGCAGTAAGGGACCATAATTGGGTTATTTTCAATCCTAGAATAAAATCTACTCACACATAATGGAAATAAAAATCAAATTCATTATAATTAAATGCTTCATAATATTCAATATAGTGCAGAAAAATAAAGATGAAGATTGAAAGAGAAAACCATGATGCGAAGTGATGAAAATAAAATAGAATCTTTGCAAGAACTTCAATCCAAAAGAATATCTCTCAATCTACTGAGGAAAACGCCTAAAAGTAGATAACCTAACTAAGCTATATGAAAACTATCTAAAAATTCATCTGGTTGCGCACAAAAATAGCTTAAATAGCAAGGCAGCAAACCCAAAACACAGCTGTGTCCTGGGACACGACCAGGGTGTATTTCGGGCTAGAAATGCAGAATTTTGGAGAAAAAGGCCAGCACCAAACACGGCCAAGACACGATTGTGTTTAGGGATGTTTGGAGCAATTTTCTTTGCTTTAAATAGCTAAGTTGTATTCCTTGCAAGGGCTCCTCTCCTAGTTTCTCTTTGATCCAAATATGCTCTGAACTTTCATTTTTATTCTCCTTTTCCAAGCATTCTTACAAACTTACAAAGAAAGACACAAAACAAAACAGTATCAAAGAACAAAATACTAAACCAAAGCAAAAAGAACAAAGAAATCACAGGTTAACAATAATTAAAGAGGTTAAAACTAACATAATATTGTGTAATTTGCCCACTTATCAACAACCAAATTCATTAATGCTAAAGAAATTGAACGTGCAAAGAGGCAAGTAGAATGGATAGGGTAGGAGTAGAATCTTGTTGGTAGGAATGATCAAAATGATCACTTTTTCCTAGAGCAATGATTCACTTATTACAAGCCACTAAATGTGTCATTAAAAAATAATTATGGATGATATCAAAGTAGTGGTGCACTTATAAAGTTACCATCATAGAAAAGTCAAAGGCCACCACCATTAGGACAAACAAGTATTGCCTATTTCATAAACATTGGTCCCACTATATGGATGATTGTGTAAACTTGAAGAATGAAAATGAAATCTTAATAAGAAGAGGATATCTGCAGCAATACAAAAGGTGCAACCAAGATGATAAACGATTATCATAAAAGCTGTGGAATGATCCTAAGGAGCGGGAACAATCCTGATCACATTCTCTAATCCCTAAGACAAAAAGTAAATCTAAGAAGCCTGATGGTTATCCAACTGCGGTTGTGAGTGTGGTAGACCATCGCTAGAGGTTTTGAAGGGGGAGAAATGTCAAAGAATGCAAGGAAAAGACATCTGCACTTGGTGATGGTCATAGGTGAAAAGAAATCAAAGCAACAACTAGATCATGTGATATCTTTTTTTTTTAAGAAGATTATATCCCTAACTTTGATTGAGAGCATGATGATCCTAAGATAATTACAACAATGATCCATAACTATGCAGTTAAGAGGATATTGGTTGACCAAGGTTGCTTTGCAGACATCTGGTATAATCATGCTACAAAGGTGATAGACATTTCAACAAATAACTTCACACCCTACCAAGGAAATTTGATTGGATTTTTACGAAGGTAGGTTTCTATTTTAGGATCAATTAAGTTAAGGATGTCTCTAGGCATGTGATCTCAAGTGTAGAATTTGGATGTTGAGTTTTTCATGGTAAAGGCATAGAACACCGCCTACGTCGCAATCCTTCAGAGAACATCACTAAATCAAGCCTGATCTATTATTTCAACCCCACACTTGTTAATGAAATTCCTCACTAACAATGGTATTAGCCAAGTCAAAGTTGATTAGTGCACTGCATGAGTATGTTACATGAGCAATCTAGAAGAAAGACAAACACCCAAAATGAAGAACAACTACTACTAGAAATGCAATTGGTCAATGGAAAGCCAATGATTGTCTGATCGAAAAAGGAAGAGGCAAAGAGTTAGCATGATTTTCTATGGTGAGTTCTTTAAAATTATAAGTTGATTAATATTATGAATATTTCAAGAATTTTGTTTATCTTGTCATCTTTAAATTTTGACTTATGAATACCAATAAATGATAGTAACAAAGATATATGTTTTTGCTTTGTTTGTAAGCACGAGAAATTCAACCATTTGATGACAACCAAAGGGGCTTGGAGGACCAATGGTCAAAGTAATTGAGTATAGGTTACTCAAAATAACAACACAAGTTGCTTTCGAGAATAATTTACTTTGAAAGCGATTAAGCATAGGCTACTCAAAATAACAACATAGGTTTCACTTTAGCATAATTTTCTTTCAAAGTGACCAAGCATAGGTTGCTCAAAATAATGGCATCCACAAGCATAATTTTCTCTCAAAGTGATCGGCATAGATTGCTCAAAATAACAACATAGGTTGCTTCTGTGTATAATTTACTCTCAAAGTGATCGAGCATGGGCTACTCAAAATAATGACATAGGTTGCCTTCAAGCATAATTTGCTCTTAAAATGATCGAGCATATTAGGTTGCCATTGAGCATAATTTTCTCTCAAAGTGATCAAGTACAGGTCGCTCAAAATAATGGCATAGGTTGCCATCGAGAATAATTTTCTCTCAAAATGATCGAGTTTTGGACTGTTTGGAAGAATGATGCAAAGCGATCAGACACAAGCTACCCAAAGTAATGATGTAAGTCTCCATCAGGTGTAACTCACTCGTTCAAAGTATATAATACATTAAGAAAAAGAAAAATACAAAATGGAAAGTCCCAGCATGTGGTTAGAATAGGATGTCAAATATACTCGATCTTCAAAACACGATGAGCCTTGAAAGAAAAACTGCTCAAACCTAACAAAGGTGGCTTAGGAGTTTCAAGGTAAAGTTAAAGCAGTGTCTAAGAGAAGACAAAGGAAGATAATTAGCTATGGGTTACTAAGGAGAAAAAAAGGAAAGTATGAATGGTGTACTTCACCACACAAAAGCTACCACTACATTAAAACAATTTCTATAAAGGATTGATCGAAGCATCAATTGAAAGGTTAGTCAAAAGAGTGATCGATAGGTTAGCCAAAAAATCACAAGATGTTTTCCAACTAATTATATTGGATGATCAACAATATTCTCCAAAAGAAGACAAAAATAGATTTATATTCTTTAAAGAAAAACAAAAGCCAATTTTATTAGATGATCAGATCATATACAAAGGATTCTACATTAAACACTTTCCTTCAGAGCTTGTTCTATGATATACATCCAAAAATCAAAAGACATATCCACTATGGATCATTCCAAGAGGGAAGTTGAGAATAAAAAAAGCCATCATTATATTTACGTTGTCTGTCTCAGATAGTTGCCCAGTAATTGGCTTATCACATCATCCAAATTTATTCTTATTAATCTCCTTTATTTTTCCTTGTTGGATCACACCACTAGCAAGGAATAACCAATCAAATACACTAGAGTTGTTTTTGGGAGCTTCCATTATGGGTAAATAGTGATTTATTAATACCTTTTAAAACTGATTGTCATCTAGGTGCACATACAATTCGGCAGTGAAGATGATTATGAAAACCTACATGCAAATCTTTGCAAATTGGAGAATACATATCTTAGTAAAATATTGAAAGCAGTTGTTGATTTCCATACAAAGCCTTTTCGTGTTATTCCACATATGAGAACAAAGCATAGCCTGCCTCTAGACCTTTTGATAAAGTCATGTTGGCAACAAAAACATGAAATCCCTTCAAAATAATCCTAATTTTTGGGATAGAAATCTTCAAGATTTTATGGAAAAAAATAGGAGAACATAAAAAAAGATTAAAGAATGAAGCACAAACTTTACAAAGGCAAGAGGACGAAATTTATAGTCTAAAGAAGTCCAAATGAAAGGCTAAGACTGAAAAAATCAAACGGTTAGAAGTTAAGCCCATATGGATTATGACATTCAATCAGAAAGCGTAAACAATTTTGACAAAGTTTAATGATGATTAAGAGCAAGTTGGATCCCGAGAAATGGATGGGAGATGTAATAGTTCACAAACGGGTTTTTAATGACAATTAATTCTTAGCAGTAATTTTAAAATGACAAAAAAAAATTGTATAGTAGTAGATCCCCAGTTAGGATATCACTTTTGAGCGCCTGAATGCTCCGTCAAAAGACCCATAAATAAGTTAAGATCATTATAAACTACTAAGACATGCCTCTCCTAAAGCACTTTTGAAGGGGTCAGTGATGAATATAGGGCCCAAGCCCCAAATGACAAATAAAGCCCACCTCAATTTATACATTCCAAATCACCCATTTGGTTAAGACAAGAAATAAAAGAACCAAAGCGTGGGTGTAGCTGAGAAGCTGGAAAATGAGAACATTAACGAGGAAGAGAACATGGAAAACGCAGATGGAAGAAAAGCAGAAAAATGGAAATGCGGAAGGAACGGAGGAAGAAGACACGGAAATTCCGTCAGATTTGCGGTGACCACCATTGGTCACTTTTCTCTCCATGGATAAATTGCCCTCTTCTCTTTCTTATTTGATTTTGGTTTATGTGATTTAAACATTTTGTATATCGACTCTATTTTGATTTGTGCTTTTCTCTCTCACAAACACTCTCTTTCACAACAAAAAATATATATATTTATATATATATATATATATATATTCACCTTTTAAAATTTAAAAAATGATAAGATAAGCGTTGAAGAAATTGATCAGCGATTCTCACCTCAGTCACAATTTGGCACTTGTTTCAACTCAGCTGCTGCAATATACAAGCGCTATCTTATGTGCAATAGAGATTTCCCCCCATGAAAACGGGATCAACCTTGGGTTTATGATTACATTCTATTTTCCTTCTAATTCCCAAAACTTAAACCCTTTGAAAGAAAAATTTAATTTAGGATTAATATAGGTTTTAGCCCTTGAATATTCACTAAGTTTGTAATTTAATTTTTTTAATTTTATTTTATGTAATTACGTATTAAAATTTAATATTATTTATAATTAAATTCTTATTATTAACTGTGTTAAATCTAACTAACAGGGTATTATATTTTTATTAAATTATGTTATTTTATTTTTAAAAATATATATTTCATCAAAATTTATTTATTAACTTTTAGATATTATATAAAAAAATTACTTTAATTATTTTCTTTAGAAGAAGAAAATGAAATCTTCATATTAATAAGGATTAAAAATGCTGAATTTTTTTCCTTAAAATTATTGATGGAAGATGTCAAAGGAACTAAAAAAATAAATTTCAATTAGATTTTAAATTACTCTATTACTTAAATTACAAATTATTTTAAACTTCAGGATGTAATTATACAAAATAAAATTATAAAGATTAAATCACAAATTCAATAAAAGTATAAGGAATAAAACTTTAACCCTTCAATTTATTTAAATTTGGATATACAAATAATTTTTTACATGAAATCAATTGAAAATTCAAATAAATTGAATGCTTACAATTTTTTTATAGTTTGAAACAGGTTGAAGACATTGTCATTCATAAAAAATAGTATATCCTCAAAATTGGCTTACAAAATCAAAGCAATACCTATATGTATTTCTCCAAAATTAAGAGAAACTTGTGAATGCTTGTAGTTCTTAAATTTTGGAGCCAGGAACAATTTACAACTTGTGGCTAGGTGTTTCTGTCAGATATACACTGTGTTCCTATCTGTCTGGGATCTTATTTTAGTACTTTTTATTATTGATTGAAAGAATAGTACTTTTTAATTTAGGTTTTGTTTAATGCTCTCATCTTGAAGTGAACAGGTAGTTGGCCGATTATTGTGAATCACTTTAAAGACTCTTTTGACAGCAATAGAAATGATAACATTAACTTGGATATCGAAACCAAATTGTCAGCGTTGAAAGTCTCAAACTCTGTTGTTGCTCTTTCATCTTACACTGGTTGGTAATTTTATCTATAATCTATTAGAGCCCTATTTGCTTTAAATGAGTTTTCATTTCAATTGAAATTTGGTGTTCATTCTATGGTAGGTGAGAAGTTGTCATGTTTGCTCAGGCACTGTCATCGTGTCAAGAGTGTGGTGGTACATTCATAGTTACTGTCCTAACTTCTGCTATTCTTCTCGGGGCATTCTGCAGATACTTCTTTGGCTTCTTCAGATATCAGAGTTGGATTTTTTGCATACAGAGGTTGGTCTATTCTCCATTTGTTCATTTGTAATACAGTGTGAAATATTTGTTGCAGGTTAATATGTAACTTTTTGACGGGAATGGGGTTAAAAAAAAAAAAAGAAATTACTGACAGGGAGTATTATAAAAAATATTTATTTGCGAGAGGTAAAACATTACTCTCAATAACATTTTCTACAGAATCAATAACGTCATCTGTATATTTACTGTTCATAGGTGAGTTTTTTTTTTTTTTTAAATTAATTGTGCAAAAGACTATATTATTATTTTTTAATTAAATTTTTCGCTGTTTACTTTTGTAACAAATGTTTTTTTTTTCAAAAATGACCAATACCCGAGATACTGTTCATCAACTGTATCGCACCGATATTATACATCAACCATATCGCATGGTACTGTTTATTTTTTTCTTTTTATTTTTTTTTTAAATTTTTTTACATAATTATTTATCAATAATAATATTGAATAATAAAAATTTTAAAATTTTAAATAAAATTAATATAAAATAATTAGATAATATATCACAATTAATTATATATTAATTAAAATTTTAATAAAAAATAAAATTATTTCATAAATAAAATATTCAAATATTAAATTTTTTAAAAATTAAATTTTTAATTTTAAAATATAAAAATATAAAAATAAAAATAAAAATAATAAAATTAACAATTCTGATGACAGATTTTTTTTTAATTATTTTAAGGAAATATTATATTTATATTTTTTTATTTAAAATTAAAAAAATTATTTAAAAATATTTTAATTTAATAATTTTTAAATATTTTTATGAAAATATACATATTCTTATAATATAAAAATATTTTAATTATATAAAAAATATTTTATTTACTTTTATATTAATATTTTATAATCATTATCATTTTAATTTATTATTAATTATTATTATTATTAATTATTTATTATCTATTATTTTTTATCATTAATTAATTGTGATAATAATTCCTCATCAGAGATGAAATAGTCAGATGCAAGAACGATCGGCAAAGGGGAGCCAAGCTCATTAATGAAGAAGCCCCCTAATACATTTTGTAATAATTCAGTCTATATAGGTCATCGTATATTATATTACAGGAAACGTGAATGTCAGATATTTTAATTTAATTTATATAATCCTATTAATTTTTTAAAAAATAATCATAAAACATAATAAATAATATATAAATGATAATAATTAATAATGAATTAAAATATAATAATTATAAAATATTAATATAAATAGATAAAATATTTTTTTATATAATTATAATATTTTTATATTATAAGAATATAGGATATATATTTTCATAAAAATATTTAAAAAATATTAAATTAAAATATTTTTAAATAAGTTTTTTTAATTTTAAACAAAATATACAAATATAATATTTCCTTAAAATAATAAAAAAAAAGGAAGAGGTTCTATCACCAAATTTGATAATTTTATTATTTTTATTTTTATTTTTTTTATTTTCATATTTTCATTTTTTAAAATTAAAAATTTAATTTTTAAAAGATTTAATATTTAAATTTTTTATTTATGAAATAATTTTATTTTTTATTAAAATTTTAATCAATATATAATTAATTATTATATATTATCTAATTATTTTATATTAATTTTATTTAAAATTTAAATTTTTTTATTACTTGATAAATAATCATGTAAAAAATTTTAAAAAAAATAAAAAAAATGAACAGTACTATATGATACTGTTGAACAATATCCATGTGACACTGTTGACAAACACTTGGATACTGTTCATTAAAAAAAAAAGAAAAAAATATTTGTTATAAAAGTAAACAGTACAGAAGACCTTTTATGCTAGTAACGTCTTTTACATAATTAATTAAAAAAAACTCATCTATGAATAATAAATATGCAAATGACGTTATGCAAAAAACGTTACTGGGAGTAACGTTTTATCCCTCCCACGTAAATATTTTTTATACCACCCCTATCAATAATTTCTTTTTTGTTTTAACCCCATTCCCGTCAAAAAGCCTTAATATGTACCTATCAGGTGGAAAATCATACAAGGGACAAGTCTTTGCCTACGATTTCCATTACAATCTGGCAGTTGTTAGGTTCACATCAGAGGTGCCGCATTCAACTATATTTTCTGGCAGTTTTCAGCTTGAACACCATGGTTGCAAAGTTGCAAAAGAGGATAAAGTGATAGCTTTAGGTTGGCAATACATTTCCCATGAGCTTATGGAGGCACATGGTGTGTACAAGAAGCCAACCATAAATAACTCTTGTTCTTTTATGATATTTTGTTTATTTCTAGATTTTATTGATGCTATAAATTACTGACACTTGGATCCATCTTTTCTTCTATCTGTTTAGTAAGCATTGCTCTAAACTTGATTGTGACGAGCTTTACAGAACAACCTGCAAGATTACTGTAGTGAGAATGAATTTCGCTGTGTCTTGGTCTTCGTCTATTAACCATCCTTGCTTATGGTGTCCTTGCACTTATTAGAGAGTGCGTCCAAACCCAAATGGCTTATCATGAAAGTATTTATTTGATAGTGCTTATTTGAAACACATTTACTGTAGAAGCTCTTGTTTAAGCTATTTATCAAAATCAGATGTGCATTTAGTTTCTCTCAGGCCATGCACGCATTATGCTATTCATATATGTATGTACCCATTGCCCTTATAAAGGAATATTACAAGATTATGTGTAGAGTCGTATTTGGGTTCAAATTTTGTAATACAAAGGGCAAGAATGGGATTAGAATGTCTCCTAATCCTGTTGTGGTAGGTAGAACATCCAATTGCTGTATTGGGATGAGGTTGTTGTTCTTGCTTGAATGTGGTGACATCTTCATTTTTAACAGTCTGAAGGAAACAATATACTAAAGGATGTAAACTACAATGAATAGAAGGATCACACAAGTCACAAACATACATTGTACTTCTCAGTTCACAAAAATATTTCTACTGCAAGCACTGGTAGTAGACTAGTAGCCAAACAAGGTTAAATTGTGATTCGTATCCTTGTAGAGATGTGCATGCTTGAAGCTTTAGATCATGGAGGCATCAAATTTTGAATTGGTTAATCTCAGTTCTCAAGCTTAAATTTGTTTCAGAGTGATTTTTTTTTTTAAAAAAAAAAAATAAATGACTGGGATATGAATTTATGGACTAATATGATTGTATGCAATAATCTTCACAATTGTAATATGCATTTTCATGCATGCACATAACCTTCTGCATTATATATGAAAAAATCATTAAAGTCAACACCTAAATTTGAAAATCCATCACAAAAGAGTTTTGGGTTTAAAAGAGAAAATTGTTCCCTCTCATCAAAACTAATTGATTTTCACTTCGTATGTCCTTAGAACAGGGAAACCGACAAAGTTACAAGAGATTAAATATCAAACATATGCAAGAGGGAAAACAAAAGACACTACACGTTATAGAAACAGAAAAATGACTAGTGCGCCTCTTAGAAATAGATTTCAACCACCAGTTTGGTATATATTATGATCACTTTATCAGACATGATAGATACACTAGCAATAACATTACATTAATGTCTATCAATCAAAAGTTTTCAAAACTTATTGTAGTTCAAAGCACTGCATGGTTTACATTTGCACTAGGGGTAAGAGTGTTTAGATATTTTCTTCTATTATTTTCTTCTTATCCATTTTCATGTTCCTGCTAGATTTTAGGTCCCCATTACACTTGTGATATCCAAGATAAATTTGTGCTCCCAATCATATGCAACATAAATTTAGAAATAAGAACTAAAGGTTTTAATTTTTATCTTCTTTCTAAATACCTATCATATTGTAATAGAAACCGACTACAGAGTTTAGATTCCATGAGGATTTCAATTTTTGTATTACCAGCTTATCAGAATCGGAAGCTCACATGCAAGGAATACAAATTCCAAAGAAGGAATCAATGTCAAAAAGCGAAAATCTAGAAAACCCTAACCATAAACTCTAACCAGGGTAGGCTCAATTTGCCTTGAAAATTAAAGGTGGATTTTTGTGTGTGTAAGAAACCAGAAGAGAGAATGTTTGGAAAGAGAAGCACAAATCAAAATAGAATTGGTATACAAAATATTCAAATCACATGCATCAAAATCAAATGAGAAAGAGAAAAGGGGAACTTACCTATGGAGAGAAGAACAGATTACATCACCAAAAATCTGACGGAGTCTTCGTGTCCTCTTTCTCCATTCCTTCAACCTTTTTTTTTTTTGGTCGCTTTTCTTCCTTCTGCGTTATCCTGCTTCATACTTCTCTCCTTTGCTCCGCGCTCTGGGTGTGTGTGTGTGTGTGTTTTTTTTTTTTTTTTTATAATTCTTGTCTCAAATAAACGAGTGAGCTGGAATGTATAAGTTAAGGTGGAAGAAATCGCTGACCTGGTAAGTTGATGCAGGTAAGAAGTGGTTATCAGGGAGTGGATTAAGAATTATTCATTTGTGGGCTGATATGTGACAAATTTTAGTACTGCTTTTGATAAAAAGTTACTATATGTATTGCTTTTAAATGCCATTTCAGCATCTTGATTGTTTTAATTCTTATGTTATAAATTTCTTTCAATTTTAGAGAAAAAAAAAGTATAATCTCTTATATTGAGATTTACAATTCTTTCAGATCGGGACTTGTCACTTAAATATAAAAAATAATTTTATATTTATATCTCTTATAAATTTATATTCTCAATTTAAAAAAATCGAGAAAATTCATTTTCACTACTCCAATACACTAAAATATGACATGATGATGATCAGAATTAACTAAATGTATGAATGATGACCGGGCAAGGGAAAATCATCTTTTTCTTGTCTCATGCCTCGTTATGGTGGACAAAATATATGCTTGCTCCATGCCCCTTTGTTAGGGACAAGATCCATCCCATTAAGCTTCATGAAAACTTTGGAGAAATGATAAAGAAAAAAAAATGTAAGTGCTATAAATTCTCGTGTAACCATTAAATAATCTTAAGTAAAAGTAAATAAAATTTTAAATTGAAATATGATCAACAATCATTTTAATTTATTTATCTTAATGCTCTCTCGTTATATAATTATTTATGATATTAGATGCATATAAAATATAATAAATCTATAAATATATAATTTAAAAATATTTAAGTATTGTCATTTAAAATATATTATATATTATAAAATAAAAATAAAACAATATTTTTAAAATTTTGAGATAAAAAAGGACTCAAAAAAAAAAAATGAAAACTATGATTTTCTGCTCATCCCAAAATTTGAAACATAATAAACTTTTGCCCAATTCCATTCTCATAAAACAGAAAATCCTTTCATTCCCACACCCCAGAGAAAATCCTGTTAGATCCACAAATTCAAGCCTTGGTCATAATTCCCTTCTTCTATGTTCACTCTCATCATTTTTATTTCCATTTCCAACAACACCTACTGTCTTCTATTTCATCCCCATCTTCCTTCTCCCTCCTTGCTCATCCGCCTCCGACTACACCAATCCATATAAATTTTTAAGTTGGAAAATCAATTAAAAACAACTAAACGAAATAAAAAGAAAGAAATAAAAAACTAAAATCAAATAATTAAAGTCAGAAATATGAAATAAGGTTGTTTAAGTCCTTGAAAATAAACAATTAATACAATTCAAATTCACTCAAAATGCAATTGAGGTAATTTAAGTCCTTGAATTATTAGTTATACTTGGGCACATAATTGAGAAAATTCACCCATATATATTTATAAGTTTTGTAAAAAAAATTATATTTATTTTATAAATTTTATATAAAGTAGAAAAGTTTTGAATTATTTTAATGTAACTTTATATAATAAAATTATAATTTTTTATATATTTTTTTTGTGACAGTAAGAATAATTGATTCATTAAACTTACATGTAAGGATTGGATCAAATCTAGGATTGTATAATAAGATGAACCCTTCAAAAAAAATATCATAAATTATTTAAGTCAAAGACTCTCAATATTTTTATATATTTATTATATATAAAATTTGTGTACATATAAATTATTTTATGAAAAATTATAAAATTTTATATAAAATATTATAATTATAATAATTTTTAGGATAAAATTCCATAAAAACTCATAAAAATCTATAATAATTTTCATTGGAAACTTGCAAAATTTTTGAATGGGTAACGAAGTATCACTCAAATTATTATGTTGAACATCTAGTTAATTAGTTAATTAATTAACGAACTAGAGCTGTTGTTGTTGAAATGTCATGGGCTAGTAGCTCTTTAGCAGAAGCCATTCAGTACATATCACCACTCTTGGCTAACATGTCAATCTTTCAACAACATGAGTCACATTTGGATAAATAATTGGAACATTGCAGAATATGCACAATATGTCTAAAGGAAACATAAGCAAGGAAATCGAAGTATTAGGATATACCGAACAATTGAGCCTCAAGAATGCCTCAAATAAGTAGCCTCTAAGGCACAATGGGTAAAAATAAAGGGACAATCGAATAGGTAGAGGGAGAATTCCATTTTATTGATATATACTTTATTATGTAGATTAGAGTGTGTAAGGGAGGTTTCAAGTTAACACACTCCTTTATATCCTTTAGACTAATTAAGTGCCAATGAGTCCCAAAGGAACACTCGACAAGGCCCCAAAGTGCCCCTGACAGAGCGCCCGACAAGTTACCAGCACTTCCCTCCTAAAGAGCATTACGAGCAAAAGGCCAAATGACTCTTGCCTACTATGTCTTCTTGCCTACCCATTCTCCCTGCCTGCTCCTTTGAGTGTTTGGTGAGAACTTAGGCATTTATTAAGACTAACGCTTGGTGTGAAGCCAAGTTTGTGTGGTCACCCAATCTGCTTTCTAGCAACTGAGCTCTAATACCATTTGTCACGAGCCGGTAGTTCTCTACCTGAAACCGTGAGGTGCATGTCGCCACTCTTGGCTGATATGTCAATCTTTCAACAACTTGAGTCACACTTGGATAGATAATTGGGGCATTACAAAATATGCACAATATGTCCGAAGGTAACATAAGTAAGTAAAATGAAGTGCTAACACATATCGAACAATTGAGCCTCAAGAACGCCCCACACAAGTAATCTCTAAGGTGCAACAAGCAAAAATAAAGGGATAATCGAATAGGGAGAAGGACAACTCCATTTTATTGACATATACATCATTATATAGATTAAAGTGTGTAAGGGAGGTTTCAAATTAACACACTCCTTTATATCTCTTAGACTAAGTGCTAACAAGCTTCGAAAGAACACCCAACAAGGCCTCAAAGTGCCCTCTACTGAGTGCCTGACAAATCGCCGACACTTTCCCTTTAAAAAATATTCTGAGCAAAAGGCCAAATGACATGAGTAAATATACTTTTTGTCTTTTCTCAAAGCTTTGGGTTGAGATTTTGCACCATTTTATATGGATGTGAAACTAAAAATATCATAAATACGGCTGTGTGCTTTTTAACTCGCACTAGACAAGTAAATCCTGTCAAAATTATAAAAATACTCCTAAAACGTGAAAAAATCAAAAAAATAATACACAAGTCAGATTACTCTCAAATTTGAGTCACAAGATCTCTATTCCATGCTTGATTTTTTCACATAGTTTCATGTCAAACTGAGTACATTTATCCTCTTAAATCATTTACAAGACCAACTTGTGACAACGATGAAGGCCATGATTGTGATGCGCTCTTCCATGATGGCCAATGGTTCCGTGGCCAGCAGCAGCAACTGGTGCTTGATGGCTAATGGTGGCGGTTCCACAGCCAGCCGGAGTTCCATAATGTGCAGCTGTGTCGGCGGTAGTTCCTTAACCAGTGGCGCCGTAGCTGCCACCAGTGTGGTGAACTGGATTGCCGTATTGGTCGGTTTGGCTCACTAGGTTCCCATACTCGTCCGTCTTAGGAACATGATCACCAAACTCAGTCCCATAGTTTGCCATTTTTTTTTTAAAACAAAGAAAGAAAGCAACACTGTCCGAAAGAGCATAAAAATCTGGGAGCATCAAGTCACTGGAGTCGTCACACGTGCCAGATGACTTCCATGAAGCTGCCACGTTCAAAGACGCAGTGTTATTTGTCCTTTTCAAAGTTTGGACTGGTGTATAGTGTAATAAAAAAAATGTTGAATACACACTTTTCTTTTACAATGCCCTTACAAGGCCAATCAGGGCCATTTAATCGTTTTAAAGTTTACAACATTGGAATTAAATTTTAATGATCTTGATTAGTCTCGTGGGAACATTGTGAGGATATATTATGTGTATTTAACATTACTTAATTATTAATGAATATCATTATTGATTTATATATTTATTTATGATTTAATATAAATTTTATATGAATTTTGGATGAGCTAAACTCATGAATATATGGTTAATCTCACTCATACATTCATCCATTAAATTATTATTATTATATATATTATTATTTTTGTTGATATTATTTTTTTCATTACTGTTGTTGTGTTTGGAATCACCATTTCAAAACAAATTTATACTATTAAGAGTTTTAAAATTCTAATTTTTTTCTTTGTCCTGAGTGGCATAAATAGCTATTTTCATAATATTACATTTCTTAAAATTGTTTTAATATCAATTGACCAAATATTTGAACATTAGCATACATTAAATAAAACTAATTTAATAATCCAAAATTGGCATCAAATACAATTAAAAGCATACAAAATAATAAATTGTATAGATTTTCAACAGCAATAACATCTGAGATCGCTTCTTTTATGAAGTTCTTTTAGGAATTAATTAGTATATTTTAATTATTATAATCTATTGCAAATTTAGTCGTCACCAATATCTCTATGGCTTCCGAAAAAAGGCCTTATTCATCTTGTATGGGACAACCTTGATTGTCTGATTTGATGACCAGTTTCTCATTGTCTAGGGTTTGAACCTATTTGACTTCAACTTCCAGACCTTTATGACACCATCCTTATCTATTAAGATAAAAAAATATATTAGTGATACACCATAATAAAGAAAAGAAAACAATTTTTTTTAATTACTTATCACTTTACAAATTCACTTGCTTTACTTTGTTTTACGAGGAGCATGATCAAGTGTCGAATCCAATCAAGATTAGAAATTTATAATTTGAGCTACCTAAACTACTTGTAGTATAGGCAACATTAGGTCGAGCCCATGGATCATGTTATAGGTGAAAACCGATTTCGAAGAATGAGACAAGCACAAGCCTAGTAGAGGCTAAGTTACCCAGCTCATTAAGGACGCCTAGCGAGAACCACCTCACTCATCGCTAGAAGGTGACTTAACGAGGTCATCGTGAGACCGACTTGCTAAGCAGTTGACCATTCTGCTCGAGCTCACTACGCTACAGTAACAACGACATTGACCTCACTAAAGCAATCCGCCATAGTGATCCCGAGCTGGGAATCCCAACTCGGGAGAGTAGACATCTCGCTCGATAAAATAATACCGAGTGGCAAACACACATACACTAGTCCACAGCTGACAAGAGGGGTCCACCCCATAGAAAGAAGCCTTCAACAGCCAGATTGCAGAATTTTTATTGTCTTTCACATTTATTTATTGATGTAACACAATTGTAACTTGTAATTATTTTATGTAATTCTCCTCCTTCCTCTATAAATAGGAATACTTTGTTAGAAGAGGGGGGAGGATGGAAAACTTGTATACCAAAACTCTGTAAAAATCTCCTTTCATATATTAATAAAAGCTCCGCCGTGGACATAGGGTTTGGTACCGCCCGAATTTAGCTGAACCACGTTAAACATTGTGCGCTCTACCATCCTTCTTCTTATTCACCACCTTCATCATCTTCTAGTCTGCACATCCTTCAGATTAGAAGACAGCTTGGGACACATGAACTACACACTCCAGTTGACTGAAATTTGGGCTCTCTACATGAACCGAATTTCACCTTCAACAGATCATTTGGATTATATCAATTAGATTAAGAGATAGAAATAAGGGAGGTTGGCAATAACTATACTAACAGCTAACACTAAAGCAGAAACGAAAATAGAAGAAAGTAAACCAACTAGCCCAAGGGAATTAACTAAGCTTGAGATTAATGTATCCTTGATCACTAAATATTCATCCAATTATTAATCATATTTCCTGGCCTAAAATCATGATAAGAAGCCTTGAAATGATTAATGAACCCTTTACTAGTTAAGCACATAGCAATTAGTTTCAGCCAAGTAAACAACTCATCAAAAGCTTGATAAATTGCTTAGTTTTCTTATCCTCTTCCTATAGATGATAATTAAGCAACAATCATATTAATATCTAAACTAAATGAAGCAATTCAATTCAAATATCACAATAAAAACAGAGAGGAAAGGAGAGAAATGACCAGCAATTTGAATGCAAAATGAAGGAACAAGATCTCCACATTAATCTTCAAGT
>JANHAO010004073.1:0-24897 GCA_026873985.1 Saraca asoca
GTCCAGTTTATCTTCATTCTTCTCAATTTTACTTTAGTTGTGAATCTGCTTTGTACCATAATTTTCCCAACAGTTCCCCAACAATTTTGTTATACGAAACAATTTGAATCGATGACTTTGTTTATCTAATTCTCTTGTGCTTTAGTTATTAATTCGTTGAATGGGAATGCCAGGAACCCAGAAGAGATCCCATGGGCTGAGGCTGGTGCTGAGTTTGTTGTTGAATCTACTGGTGTCTTCACAGACAAGGACAAGGCTGCTGCCCACTTGAAGGTTCACCTTGATCACTGTTTCTAATTCCTGCTACAACATTTTTTTATTCATAGCAGCTTATCTGTGACATTGGATTATGATTGTCTCTGATCTATTTGTTTGAATTGATCCAATGTCGAATCTTGAAATAATTACTGGCTTTGTTCAATGTTAACTGCCGTAGCTATAATCTGTCCCTGCATCCCTCATTAAGGATGCTTTTTGCCCTTAAGTTTAATTTCATTTTCATTGACAGCATTTTCAATACTAATTCCCCATTTATTGATCTTTGTGACAATTATCTGTGATATAAAATGGAGATTGATTTGGATTTGTCTGGTGTTTAGGGTGGTGCCAAGAAGGTTGTCATTTCTGCACCAAGCAAGGATGCACCCATGTTTGTTGTTGGTGTTAATGAGAAGGAATACAAACCAGAGCTTGATATTGTTTCCAACGCTAGCTGCACTACTAATTGCCTTGCTCCCCTTGCCAAGGTAAAATTTTATTTGAGACCCATCTGATATGTTGGTCTTTGCAAATAATACAGTTTTATGCCTGTGCTAAGTTTTCTTATCGGTTTCATTTGGTACAGGTAATCCATGACCGATTTGGAATTGTAGAGGGCCTTATGACCACTGTGCACTCAATCACTGGTGAGCAATTTGGCCATATGATCTCTTCCAATTATTTTCTTATGTTTATTAGTTAAAGGTGACACTAATTGTTTTCCTTTTGTGATTCAGCTACCCAAAAGACTGTTGATGGTCCATCAAGCAAGGACTGGAGGGGTGGAAGAGCTGCTTCCTTCAATATCATTCCTAGCAGCACTGGAGCTGCTAAGGTAGCCACTAATTTCTTACATATTTACATTTGATGCTCATTGGATACTGTAAATTTTGTGTGAATGCAACAGTTGTTTCTCATTATTGAATGTTCGATTTGGGACAACTAGGCTGTTGGAAAGGTTCTTCCCTCGCTAAATGGTAAATTGACTGGAATGGCTTTCCGAGTCCCAACTGTAGATGTTTCAGTTGTTGACCTTACTGTCAGACTCGAGAAGGCAGCAACCTATGAGGATATCAAAGCTGCTATCAAGTAAGTCACTTCACATTTTGCAAATTGAATTGTGTAAGCAAAAAGTTGACATTTCCTACATGATAGCCTAGGGAGCATATGATCTGTTGTTTACCTTCTAACCAAACATTTGTCTTGAAATGGCAATACCCAGGGAGGAATCAGAAGGCAAGCTTAAGGGAATTTTGGGTTACACTGAGGATGATTTGGTGTCTACTGACTTCCTTGGTGACAGCAGGTAAAGTTATGATTTGATGCATTCCCTGGTTTCTGTGACTTGTTGGTGTGATGGGTGGAATTACATGGGATTTTTTCTAATCAAAAGAAGTTTCTCTGTGGGATTAGATCTAAGATGTTGTTTAATCAGTAATATTTTTCCAGCAATCGTGTACTACATCATGATCAGTTTTGGTGATCTCTCAAACGAATTTCATATCAATGTATAAATGGGGCAGTGCAAGTACTAATTGATGTGTTGGACGGGGTTCCTTTCATGCAGGTCAAGCATATTTGATGCCAAGGCCGGAATTGCTCTGAATAATAACTTTGTGAAACTTGTTTCCTGGTACGACAACGAATGGGGTTACAGGTAACTACTACTCTGCTCTTTGCAATTATAATCAAACCATGTAGTAAAAGTTTTGGTTTGGCCTGCTAATTCAGACTAAGTGATCCACCTGACATATAATTTGGTTTTTCGCTTTGCAGTTCCCGTGTGATCGATCTGATAAGGCACATGGCATCTGTAGCTTAAAAGCAAACCTTGGTTGGACTAGGTCGTTCTAAATTTTGTTTCAGTGGAGGCTTTTCCAGTGTGAACCCAGAGTCAGTTTTTTGTAATAAACATCTGTGTTGTCGTCTGTGTTTTCAAGTTTGTAGGGTCTCAGGTTTTGCATTGTCTTGTTTGATGAAAAATGGAACTCTTATTTTATTTTATTTTATTTTATTATCTTTATACAAGTAACAGTTGGTTTCTGTGCAAGATATCTAACATTCAATTGGACATGCAAATTTTGTATGATGGAGCCATGCTATTTTAAAATTAAGAAGAAAGGATTTAAGATTTTAATCATGAATTCAAGACTTAATAATGATTGCTAAGTGGTGTATACAATTCTGTTGGTTTGTCAAAACAAATCAACGATGCCACAAATTATTTAGGGTTTCATTTCTACACATTAAAAAAATTCCGTGCATATAGAGCTTATAAGCTTTTGCCGAAAAATTTAATTGTTTTTACAATTTTTTATAATAACTATTTTTTCTTTAAAAAAAGTAAAAAAAATTTTTTGTTACAACTCTAATTTATGAAATTATATGTGTACATTTATTCCAATAAAATTGCAATATTAGGTTAAATGATAGCAGAGTTGGAACAACATTTGATATTAACAAAGAATTTAGAGAAGAATAATTCTAACGGAAAACGAGAAAGTAATTCTAACGGAAAAACCGATGAAGGGGACTGACATGACACCGTGGGTAACTCCTTTAAAAAAGATAGGTAATTGCCATTGGAATCGCTGACTACAGTGCAGAGATGCGATCTGTCACCACTATCGAGTCGAGTGGAAAAAAATAGTATAAGAAAAACTTCAATATTCAATGTAAGATGACAGAAATACAGGATAGAACGTGGAGTTAGGACTTTTTTCTTAAAAAAATAAACTAACGCATCTTAAATAAAGTTCAAAATGCTTGTAACTGCTTTCCCTGTGCTTCATTCATACTAGCCACCACTTCTTTGACTGGCGGAGCATGTGCTGACCTGCAGCAACAATCTACCAGCGAAGACCACCGTGAACCACCCTTTTAACATTCAAGTTAAATATCCTAATTGAGTATAAATAGAGTAAATAATTATAAGGAAAAAACTGTTAAAGAGTACCTTTACTTGTTTTCAAGGGTTAGAGCTGATCATTATTCAATCAAAGATAATCATGTGGGTCGATCAAGGACTTGTCAGGTCGTCACTCAGTTGTATATCAAATTTTGAGAGAGGATAATTTGATCATTTGGTTATTTGACAGTCGAGAGTCTACATCCAAACTGAAATTGAGTTACTGGTTACATAATCACACTAATTAAAGTAACTACTTTTAGATCTGTTGTAATTGAATGCAGTAATTTGAAATAACACATCCATATCACATATGCAATGACAATCACAACCATTTGATATTGATGGCTTTTTGATCTGAGTGTGGTGAAATAAAAAAAAAAAATTGGCTTTTTGACATGTGGGGGTGAAATAAAAAAAAAATTCATAAATTAGGTAAAGTTAAAATTATTTTCGTAAATGATATTTTTTTTAGAGAATATTGTAATGCTATCAGATCGAAAACGTTAACCTTGTCAACATTGTTAGACACAAATTTTTTTTAAATCTTTTTCTTGGAAATGTGGGTGTTATCAATGTCTCCTTCTTTTTTTTATTATTTTTTAAATTTTTTCTTGGAAATGTTGGTACTAGAATATTTTATTTTTTTATTTTTTAATTTTTTTATAAAAAAATAAAAAATTTAATTTTTTTTAAATTTAATAATTAAAATTTTTATTTATGAAAGAATTTTATTTTTTATTAAAATTTTAGTCAATATATAATTAATTGTGACATATTATTTAATTATTTTATATTAACTTTATTTAAAATTTCAAATCTTTTATCAGGTGAGATTACTGTTAATGAACAGTTATCTGAAAAAATATAAAAAAATTTTCAAAAAAATAAAAAAAGAAGAAAAAATAAAATAACATAGATTAGGGAACAAAAAATATAAAAAAAATTAAAAAAAAGAAAATAAGATAGAATAGGAAATAAAAAATGTAAAACAAATTTCAATATAAAAAATTCTCCCATAAATAAGAAATGTAAATACTAAATTTTAAAAAATTAAATTTTTATTTTAAAAAAATAAAAAAAAAGGAAAAAAAAGGTTAGGGAAAACATCTGAGAGAAACATTTTCAAAATTTTTTAAAAAAATATTTGGCTGGGAAAAAAATAAAAAAGTTAGAAATTTTTTTCTTTTTTTCTTTTTTCTTCCTTTTTCTTTTTCTTTTTTTATTTTTCTTGATTTTTTTTACATTTTTTCTTCTCTAATCTATCCTTTTTTTCTTTTTTTCTTTTTTTAGATTTTTTTTACATTTTTCTTTCCTGATTTATCTTATTTTCTATTTTTTTTTCTTTTTTTTTCTTGAGAAATTTTTTTTACATTTTTTCTTCCCTAATCTATCTTATTTTCTTATTTTCTTCCTTTTCTTTTTTAATTTTTCTTAAAAAATATTTTTAGGTGATAGAAGATTTAAAATTTTAAATAAAGTTAATGTAAAATAATTAGATAATATGTCACAATTAATTATATATTAACTAAAATTTTAATAAAAAATAAAATTCTCTCATAAATAAAAAATTTAAATACTAAATCTTAAAAAAATTAAATTTTTTATTTAAAAAAAAAATAAAAAAAGTTAGAAACATTGGTGTTACCAACGTTTCCAAGAAAATTTAAAAAAAAAAAAAAAAAAAAAAAAAAAAAAAACTTAGGCTTAGCACTATTGTTAAAGCTAACATTTTTGGTTTGACAGTATTGCAACACCAAAGTCGCTAAAAAAACAAAAATCACCTACAAAAATAATTTTAACTCAATCCTATTTATGAAAATTCCTTTTTATTTCACCCTACGCGGGTCTAAAAGCCGATACTAATCACATATGTTGCAGAGAGTTATGTTATATGTACTTGCAATCTCTTAAGCTAATTTTATACGTATGAGAAAGAATGTGAAACTTATAATAGATATTGGACTCTACGGTTTTATTATTACCACGTGAGGAGAACATAAAAGTTAAACTTATCTAAAAATCAATTCTTTTTTTTTTTTTAAATAGAAAGCATAGTAAAAATTGTTTTCTATGTTGATGGAGATGGAATTAATGAGGTCAAGGTAAATAACGCTTTTTTTAATGGAATTTAAAACTCTTCTACTAGAGAGGACCAATCAAAATAGTGGATATCAGTGAAGCAGTAATCTGTGCAAATAACTGTTATAGGTGAAAATCGGTTTCAAAGAATGAGATAAGCACAAGCTCGGTAGAGGCCAAGTCACCCAGCTTGCTGAGGATGCCCAACGAACTCCACCTCGCTCATCGGTAGAAGGCAACACAACAAGGTTGTCGCGAGATCAGCTTGTTAAGCAGCCAACCATCCTACTCAAGCTCACTATGCTACAGTGACAGCAGGCACCGAGTTCGCTAAAGCAACCCTCCATAGTAATCCCGAGCTAGGAACCCCAACTCAGGATAGTAGACATCTCGCACGGTAAAATAATACCGAGTAACAAACACATATATGCTATTCCACAGCCGACAAGAGGGGTCCATCTCGTAAAAAGAAGCCTGCAATAGCCGAATTGCAGGAGTTTATTTGTCTTTCACATTTATTTTTTGATGTAAAACAACTGTAGCTTGTAAATATTTTATGTAACTCTCCCTTCCTCTATAAATAGGAATATATTGTTAGAAGAGGGGGGAGACCGGAAAACTTGTATGCCAAAACTCTGTAAAAATCTCTTTTTAAATATTAATAAAAGCTCCGCCATAAACGTAGGGTCCGGTAATGCCTGGATTTAGTCGAATCATGTTAAACATCATGCACACCTTCACCTTTCTTCCTCTTCACCACCCTCATCACCTTTAGAGCAGGAAACAGCTTAGGACACCCGGACCACACACTCCCATTAGTCGAAATTTGGGCTCTCCGTATGAACCAAATTTCGTCGTCAACATTTTTGGAGCTAGAGGAAGGGCCCATCTATTTTCCTAGTACATTCGCCGCTGCAGCTACAATGGCAAGAGGAAGAACCACTCGGAGTTCATTCACTCCAGTCCTTCAACCAGCAGACGCTTCCATCGTGGGGGCTCACCAACATTCCACTGCTGTCCCTGGAACTGAAGAGGCACAAATGCCAATCCCAGCCAGCACTCGAAAACATAGTAAGGAAGTTGGTTGAAACTGTTAAGGCATTGGTATAGGCTCAAGCTCAGAGCACACAAAGACAAGAAGAGATCATGACACAGCTCCAGCAGCTTTGTAAAGAGGCTCAGAGGGAAACTCGTGAAGATCGCAATAGTTAACAACTGGGGGGCTCACAACGAGTAGAAAGTTCTGCCTTTCAGCCTGAAACACAAAACCTAATAATAGAGGAAGTCCTCCAAAGGCTTAAACGACTAGAAGAATGCCCATGGCCTCAAAGCAACCAACCTCGCTACAAGAAAAACTTGCCATTTTTTGTGGAGATTGAGATGCAGCCTCTCCCATAGAAACTCAAAGTACTCGTTATACCGTTGTATGACCCGAGTGACCACCTGGATGCATTCAAAGTCCAAATGGACCTTCAAATAACTGATCCCCTGGTGAAATGCCGTGTCTTTCCGGCCATATCAGGATGAGCATATCCAACATGTATCAGACACCTTCCAGCTCACAGCGTCAGCAGCTGGGAAGAATGCCAAAGTAAATTCATTAACCAATATCGAGCTCTGAAGAGGCAGCTCACTTCTCCTTGCCATCTCGCAATGGTCTTCCAGCGCAAGAACGAACCATTAAAAGACTACATAACCAGGTTCAGGCATAATGCTAACTCCATGGAGAATCCTTCAAAGGAAAGCATCTTAACAGCCATCTCGGTGGGACTTCACAAAGATGAAAAGCTGTATAGAAGCCTCTACAAGTCTTCAACTCGAGACCTTGCTGAATTCTACGAGCAAGCTACCAAACAAATAAGATGGGAAGAAACCTTTGGAATGGAGGAACCTAAGCAAAAAGCGAACACCAGTGGTCTCACCGCAAGCAAAAAGAGGAACGATGAGAGTCATAGTCACGACCTCACTCCTCAGCTTGCAAAAAAGGCAAAGCCTCAGTGACTTGGAGGTCACTTCGAAAGTTACAGCATCCTGTCAGACACGCAGGCTAAAATTTTTACTGCAGAAAGATATAACGAGGACTTCAGAAGGCCTAGACCAATAAGAGTGGCCATCAAGTCCAGATATCCAAGTAGATTCTGCACTTATCACAACGAGACTGGACACACCACCTTAGAATGTCGGGCACTTAAAGATGCCATTGAGGACCTGATCAGAAAAGGTCAATTACAAGATTACATGGTAAGACCATCAGAGCAGCGAGCTCAACAGGCTCAGGGAATCACTGATCGAGAGTTGGAGCCCTCCATCAGAGCCATATTCTAATCCTGTAACATTTTCTTAAGATTGATGACGGACTCGAAGTTGTATGAATCGTTCTATGTCAAGTCAATGTAATTTATAGTCGATTGGCCAAAAAAGTGTTATCCAGACAGCGAGTTTTCACTCCACCATTGAAAGGATTCATTCGAGGGAGAGATGGCACAAGGCATACCCTGTTGATACATCCAGAGCAAATCGTATCCCACAAACTGGGACCAAGAGTACAAATTTCCTGACCACTAAGCAATAAGTGTGCTATTTCGTTGAGCAACAAGGTTGTGGTGAGGCTGAGCAATAAGATTGCCATAGGGCTGAGCAACGAGCTTGCTATCTCGCTAAGTAATGGGCTTGCTGTAGGGCAGACCAACAAGCTTGCTGCCTCACTGAGCAACGGGCTTATTGTGAGACTGAGCAACGAGCTTGCTGCCTCACTGAGCAACGAGCTTGCTATGGTACGGACGTGCGAACTTGTTTAGCGACGAGCTATCATCTTGCTATGGCAAACGGAATCCAAGTGTGAGACGACCCAAGAGCCTACCTCAACAACATACTTAAATCAAATAGCGGGTAACAAGCCCTTCGCATCGTAAGGATGCCAAAATAAACTCGTTGTAGCTCTCATGCAATGCAGACACCTGCAGCTGACATGTGGCCAGAAAACCACAGCTCACATACGATCACTTATCAGTCGTGACTTGCATGCAACTTGACTCTCACTTGCCAAATGCAACCAAATGAAAAGCAAAAAGTTAAAAGCACAGTCGATTGGCCAGAAGATATTTCATTAATCGTCATAAATATACAAGCAGCAGTGCACAAAGCATCCAATATAACTTTTAGAAGCTACACAAAAGAGCTCATTCACCAAAAAGCCTCAAAGAGGCAAAATTACATCTAATGAAGAAGAAATATAGAAACAAAGGTAAAAGCCTGAAAGCCTAATACTACCATTTTGGCAAGAATGTGAAGAGCCAGCTATACAAGGAGGCAAACTCCCATAAGCAGGAAGACCAACAACTCCACTCTTACAGTCTTTCCATACCCAGTCGGTGGTTCCTCCTGGACTAGACCCAGTGTAATCCAAAAAAGCACCAAGAGCCTGGCCAGTGATGTCAGTTTCTATAGAAGGAGCTGGGGAAGATAATCCAAGATCAGTACAAGACTCCCCAGGAGCCCGCCAGATGGATCCTGCTGTGAAGCCACATGTAATAGGCTTTCCATGCCTCCCAACACTTTGCAACAGGCCATCCATGTCTCAACAAGCTTCATCGGAAGCCAAGATACTGAAAATGCAAGGGGCTCAACAGTCTCCTTCATTAAACTTCCCTGATTCAAAAGGAGAAGTCCCTCAGGGTATAAAAAGACCAGCTTGGCCCACCAAAGAATCCAGAAGACATCTGTGTGATCTTAATCTAACGGCCCAAAGCAAACAGCAGTGTCACACTAATGACTGAAAATTACGAATAGGATAAAGCATGGCCTAAAGCAGAATGAAATGACAACTGAAATGACAATCCGATCAAGCAAGGACTCTGACTGGAGATACGAACAAAGCCTAAAAAAAATTACAACTCTTGATCCACAAAGCAAATTGAAAGTTAGAGGGCTTATGTTATAGGTGAAAATCGGTTTCAAAGAATGAGAAAAGCATAAGCCCGACAGAGGCCAAGTCACCCAGCTCGCTGGGGATGCCCAGCGAACTCCACCTGGCTCACCGCCAGAAGGCAACACAACAAGGTCGTCGTGAGATTGGCTCGTTAAGCAGCCAACCATCTCACTCGAGCTCATTATGCTACAGTGACAGCAGGCACTGAGCTCGCTAAAGTAACCCTCCGCAGTGATCCCGAGCTAGGAACCCCAGCTCGGGATAGTAGACATCTCGCACAGTAAAATAATACCAACTAACAGACACATATATGCTATTTCACAGCTGACAAAAGGGGCTCACCCCGTAGAAAGAAGCCTGCAACAGCCGAATTGCAAGAGTTTATTTGTCTTTCACATTTATTTCTTGATGTAACATAACTGTAGCTTGTAAATATTTTATGTAACTCTTCCTTCCTTTATAAATAGGAATATATTGTTAGAAGAGGGGGGAGGTTGGAAAACTTGTATGCCAAAACTCTGTAAAAATCTCTTTTCAAATATTAATAAAAGCTCTACCGTGGACGTAGGGTTCGGTACCACCTGGATTTAGCTGAATCACGTTAAACATCGTATGCACCTTCACCTTTCTTCCTCTTTACCACCCTCATCACTGCCCAATCCCACATCCTTTAAAGTAGGAAATAGCTTGGGACACCGGGACCACACACTCTTGTTGGCCAAAATTTGGGCCCTCTGTACAAACCAAATTTCATCGTCAATAATAACAAACTCAGTTGTATGCAATAAAAGTAATTCATGAATACATTCAGACATTCAAATTAACTCTTGAGCAGAGTTTTAGTAATAATAATAAAGATAATCTAAAAGAAGAACACCTTGATATTTATATAAGTGATGAACATATCAATTAGTATGCTTCTAGGTGAATGGAGAATATCCACGTGTTTCTAGCACACTAATAGAGTAAGCAAGATTTCTGTTTGACAGTTAAGGATGCAATCATGCCATTTTTGCATGTCTCTAGGCACACCAATTGACGTAGAGGTTGCTAAAAAGTTGTCTTGTCTTCAGCATGCCTAGTAACCAAACTCGTAGCCTTAGTCGATTGACTTGGAGTTCCTAATCACTTGACCATGGTTTTCATCTTTACATCTCGCTATGGGTCCGAGTTTTCTATTGCACCATGGCCCAGTTGTTTGGGCTCAAAGTCATTTGACCCATACGTAGGGTCGAGTAATTATGGTCCAGATAGGTTCATTTTTGGGTTATGTCACTTACCTCCCTTTGCCCTTATTGGTGTCAACAGGATGGGGGGACTCTTCATTTTCTCATGCTAGCTGTGAAATGACAATTGCTAGGTGCTCATTATGACTTACATATTCCCGAGGTGTAACTATCTCATTATTATGCAGATCATGATCTGCAACATCCATTTCCTATGCTTCTTACTGTTGGATCAATTTGCATCCTTTTTAAATAGTGCCTTAGAATTTCAAGTGTCAATTTCCTCACTTTCTACTTCCTCATCCGTTTTTGTGTTCTTCACTTTTAGCATTTTCTCTGCAACTCCAATGCTTCTTATGTAGCTCTGACGATCCTTTGATTTTCTCTTCCAAGTATAATGCTCTATCTTATCTTCTTCTTACGTTTTAGCTTTCGTGAAGAAAATGCAGATGTTTTCCTCCCCTATTTTGCCATTTTTCTCTAATCATTCTTTTAGGTTTTTGGGGTTTCTTCCTTGGTCCCTCTTCCTTTGGAATTGGAACCATCTCTTGTAACTTTTCCTTTTTCTTCTTATGTTTGCGTACTCTCCATTTTTGTTGATTCTTTCTCAATGCTACTCGATCAAACGTTTTTCCTTAACCTGTTTGTCACTAGGCTTAACATCTTTCTTTTTATTATTTTGAAGGTAGGATTTTGATTTCTACCATTTCATGTCTGGAAGGTTGAGCAACCCTTTTGACTTATCATCTAACTTTGATTCGTTCAATTCTAGTGACTACTCCTTTGAGCACATCGAATTTCACTTTGCCCTTCCCCTTTGAATGATCATGCCTCAATAATCTCTTAATGAAAGTGGAGTTAAGAAAGCTCTTCTTGTTAACAATGCTCTAAAGTACCTGAAATGGATTCACCTTGATATGAATATGATACCCTTTTTAGTTAAATGGCAAGATTCGAGTGCTATAGAAGCATTAGAAAGAATCCATATGATAGATGAATCCATTGAAAAGATTGCTTTCTGTATATAGAGGCTGATGAGCACTCTTATAGCTATGTCACATTGTCCTTTGTTATGTTCTATGGGGACGTTGTTAACCCATTGCACATATATTCTCCATTCATCACCTTTCAATAAGATGTTCTTTAGTAACTCAATATCTACCTATCCCAACTCACTTGGAACACCTAGGCGTTCCTCATCTGTTTTGAGGTGGTATGCCTTCGGATACATTGAGATCCTCAAGTAGACACCTTTCTCTTCTTCTTCACCTATGCCCAACTAAAACTTGGAGGTTGGATTCATTTCACTCAATGGCTAGACTAGGTAATTTACAAGAATATCCTAACTTTCGTTTGGTTATGGAAAAAATCTTTCTTCAAAATGAGCTTGGTAGAAGGGTTTCATCCTTTTTCCTTTCATTACAGGGAGTGCATTTATCTTGTAAAGTGGACAATACCTGCTCGTCAACCAAAAAATCATCCTTTCAAGGACCACTCATCGGGCAAATAGGATTTAATACTTTGTCTTTTAGCCTTAGGTCCCTTTGACTCTCAATCCATTTTTCGTACATCCTTTTTTACTTGTGCTGTTGTTTTTACTCTATTTCTTTACATTGATTATGTTTACTTTGTTACTATTTGTTGGCTTTATGGAAAAATCTTAAACATTGATCAATCGAGAATATAACTATAAAAGCTTGAGGAGATCCATGCTTGGGCTCTAGCCTAGATGAAGCAGATAGTGGCCTCAGTCGCATAGATTAAAGTTGGCCTTAATGTTGCCTCAGAAGCTGCAAGTGGGATTGTTTCCCTCGACTGTTCCAAAAGTTCTTCAGTTAGGAGCAAAACTTTGCCATCTTGTAAGAAGACTAGTGATTTGAGTGATTCTTCCAAGGGCCAAGCATTTAGCTTTACTTCTGACTTATTTGCTCTACCTACTAAGAAAGTCAAGATGAGGTCCTAGTTCAAGTTACATCCAATCGGACCTTTGGAGGGAGCAAACTTCCCTTACAATACCATAAACAGTTTATGGTATGAAAAATTGGATCATGTTGCTTTCTTTTAGATGAAGTTGCTACCTTTGGTTAATGCATAGAGCAATGACGCTTTCATGGCTGATCATAAGGACTTTTGACTCATTAAGCTCTCTGCTATGCAAATCGTCTAATTAGCTGCTTCAATACTATCAATGATTCCTTATCTGGCTCATGCTGGGAGGGAATGCTTGGAGGATGAGTTTAAGGCTTTGGAATTTGTCACGACCTAATTTCCTGGCCATGATCGGTGTGAATATCAAGTCTTTATTGATAGTCACCAACCTTTATCTCATTCTCATTATTCATTTTTACCCATGTTTATCTCATTATTTCTAATCATACTCATTTATATTCAACTAATTGACTAAGAAATAATAAACTTTAGGAGAAAGGATTATATATTAGATTACAAACATAGTTCTTAATGTACATAGGCATTACCCAATAGGCATATGCCTACCCAACATCTATCTCATGAGTTTACACAAGTTCCAAAAGATATTCCACACTTTTAAAAGGTTAAAAGATTCTTTCCCTTTCTCCACCTTATGTGCTACAAGGGCAAGTCAATAAAAAAAATTAGATTAACTTATGACTTATCTTGATACCAAAAATCATAGGTTGAGCTAACTAAGCCCTTGGGTACCCTGTGGCCTTACATTCTTTTTACAGATTTTTTAAAAAAATGTCAACAAAACACAAAGTAAGATGGTAGATCACTTAGGGATCAAACCATCCTAAGACCATCATTAGGAAGATGTTTGGAGGCTCGAGAGGGATAATCTATACCTCATGTAATACCTTGCATCTTGCTAAGTTTAAAATAACAATATAATGAAACTTGATTTGATAAGTTCCTAGTGGACTTGACATAGTGGTGGTATAAACATCGGTTGTGATCTCTATTGGATCGTTATTCATTCTTACTTTTTCTATGGTGGGTTAACTAAATTTTCTTAAGAATCTAAAAAAAAATAATCTACAGAAAAATGAGTCCAAGGCTCAATGAGATAAATTCATACCAAACTTATGAATTTTCATAACAACAAGCAATGCACAAGGACAATAGTCAAAATTTAAATCATTTATTCCTGAAGTCATAAACAATTCATGAGGTTGCAACTAACCTTGAATTGATATCACCCCATTCTATCACTAACACATTATAAAGAATCATAACTTTCTTATGGTTTCAAGCTATCATCATCAATCATCGTATTTTCAAATCTCATTGTTTCACATTACAGATTAAAATGTCATATTTCAATTTAGCACTTCCCAGAATGAAAACTCAAGTACATAACAACATAAATAATAATAATTAGAATTCTCCTTGTTACTCTAATTCAGCCTTATCCCACTCATCTCCAGCCTTTTCCCTTTCAACCAACCTTATCCTACTCATCATATCAAAATGCTTAGATCTAAGATCCGGTTCATTTTCCCCATCAATCACATCTTAAATCTCATAATAACATTCAAGTATTCAATAACATCATTCTCATCATAGTTATACCATAAGGTACACATTTCAATCATAATCTCTTTCACATATCCTTTACCACATTATCACATTTCATCCTCATCATTCATTACATCATGTACCAAAATTATTTCTATATTATCAATTCATGGACAGATATTATATTCATTAGAAATAGCATATGAATAATATTCATAAGAGATTAACTAAAGAAATTAGGGGATGTCTTAAAATGAAGTGAACTTAAACTAAAATGAATACAAATTTTGGAGGTGTGATTAGAATTGCGAGTAGAATCAGGTTTGGAATTCAAGTAGAATTGTGATTAAAATCATAGAATTCCAATAGGAAAGGTTCCAACTCAAGGGAGTGCAATTCTAATTATGAGTCTACTCACTAAAAGTTAAAATCTTTCAGGAAGTCTGGAATAAGTACGCGATTAGAATTAGAAAGTAGGGTTACGAAGGAACGATTCAAATTGCAAGTAAACAATTTAATTTTCAATTCAAATTGTAAGATAGAATATCACCTAGTTGCTATGAGCATGCTCGTGATTTAGTGCAAAATAACGATTCAAATTGTGAATTATATAAAATGAAAGCTAGCAAAAAAATAGGGGAAACAACCTTTAATCTTAATTAACATCATGGGGATTCAGCACATCACATTTTGAGAGCTTATTCATGCATATAACTCGGCTTTTTCCCATAAAAACTAACCATTTTATCATCAAGTTCATTCAAACTCAAGTTTTTCCATACGATCACAATTACCCATTTTCCCACAATTTACACCATTATTCAATGGAACACAAACAATAACCACACAATAATTCACAAAAATGGTAACAATCACTCACCTTGATAGCTGTTAATAGAAAATCATAACTAATCTCACAAGGTTCTTCTATACTTTTCAAGAACAAAAGAAGAGCATATTAGCTTCTTCCATCACACAATCAAATATAATTAGATTATGGTTTCACTTTATAAAGACAAGCTAAATACACAAGACTTGAGCTCTAAAAATAACAAAATTTCAAATGAGTTCATGGGTTGAATAATGTCATGAATAGAAATTATGAACTTCAAAAATTCATATCTCAAGTTATGCTTAATGAATCAATGTGATTTTAGTGTCAAATTAAAGAGGAAGAAGAGAGGAATTAGCAATAAAAATGAGAGAAAATAATTAGAAGAGTTGAGTGACTTACTTAAGGAGAGAAAGAGAAAGAGTAAAGGTAGAAAGAGAAAGCTTGTTTGTTGAAGAAGAAATATGGGTTGCATGGATGCAACTAGGAAATGGGTTGAAGAAGAAAAAGGCAACTGGCCTTAAGAGTCAAAATGGGAAAAATCAAGTCAACTTCCCATTAACTACAAGTTGACCAATTTCATTTTTAGCAACTTTTTATATTTTCTCCATTTGGGTCCAAATTTAATGTACTTACTGATCACCAGTAACCATAAAATTTTAATACAAATTAATTAAATTAATTACCTTTGTAATGACTATAATTTTACCCTCTCTAGGTACCCATAACCCTAATTTCAATCTTTTTAAAGTTTTCTGAAAATTAAATTATGAAAACATGAATTTAATTTTTTAGACATCCACAATGGAAATTTTAGTTACTTGAAAATTCCTAAAATTCATATAATCAGTTTCTACCATATCCAAACTTCTCGTAGCTCAAAATTATAGTTTTGAAATTCTCAAAAATTTGAAATTCACCTTTTTAAATTTTTCCAAAAAGCCATTTTATTATCGAAATTAATTTTAGAAAATTCGGGATATTACAATTCTCTCCCTTAAAAGAATTCATCCTCAAATTTTGAACAAAGATGGTAATTTAACTAGAATGAACTAATGGTTACAAATAATACTTTATACTAAGTAATTATTGTATTCATCTCTTATTAAATAATTAAGGATATTTTTCTCGCATATCAGCTTCTAATTCCCATGTGACCTCTCATTCATTGTGTCGTCCCCACATCATTTAAACCATTGAAACTTCTTTGGATCTTAGCTTTCAAACTTGTCGATCGAGAATAGCTATTGATTACTCGTTGTAGGTCAATTGGGGGTTTAATTGAGCTAATTTTTCCTTAATGATATGAGATTCGTCTGGAACATATTTTCTCAGCATGGAGACGTGGAATACTGAGTAGATTCCTTGAATTTTAGATGGTAATTCTAGTTGTTATGCTATGACTCCCACGCATTTGGTAATTTGAAATGGCTCAATGTATCTTAGTGCCAATTTTCCCTTTTTACTAAATTGCATGACTCCCTTCATAGAGAACATTTTGAGAAACACTTAATCATCAACCTTGAACTCTAATTCTTTTCCTCTTTTATTCAAATATGATTTTTGTCAATCTTGACCGCCTTCATTTGATTATGGATCAATTGCATCTTTTCCATAGCATCTACTAGGTCTGACCCTAACAACCTTGCCTTCCCGGTCTCAAATCTATTAGAGACCTACATCTTTTCCTATAGAATGCCTTAAATAGTTCCATTTGGATACTAGCTTTATAATGTTGTTGTAGGCAAATTCAATAAGCGGCAACTATTCTTCCTAACTTCCCTCAAATTGCATTATGCATGCCTAAAGCATGTCCTCCAAGATCTTGATTGTTCACTTTGATTGGCCATCAGTTTGCAGATGAAAAGTAGTATTAAACCGCAATTGAGTACCCAATACTTGTTAGAATGATTGTCAAAAATAAGAAGTAAATTGATTATCATGATCCAAGATGATCGTCAACGGCACACCATGCAAAGAAATTACTTGATCAAGATGAATTTGCGTATATTAAGCAGCCGAATAAGTCATCTTAATGGGCAAGAAATAAGCCGATTTAGTTAAGCAATCAATGATGACCCAAATTGAATCATAACCCTTTGGTGACTTTGGCAAATCAACTAGGAAGTCCATAGTAATAATGTCATGCCCAACCCATGGAACATGATCAGCGTAGGAGATCACTAGTAGGAAACCTCCTACAAGCTTGACAATGCAAATTATGTTGAACATTCACAATTTTATCAATGCATGCTTAAACATTTATATGACAATTCTACCAAAAATGTGGTAGAATTTTCCCTATTTTTCAAGCATTTGGGCACAAGGCCTATATACATAAAAAAGGGCTACATGCCCAAAATAACCTATACAACAATATAGCAAAAAGAATACAGTGGCCCAGGCTAAATAATCCTTGTCCTACTGGGCATCCAGTCATCATACACATGCAAAAATGCATTCCTATCAACTATCATTAATCTTCACCATTTGTATACTTGAGTACTCCCCAGAAATGACCTACTCACTCAAGAAGCAGATCCTGTATCTGTATAAGGTAAAGGGATGGTTGGAGAATCCTGGGACTCTGAAAAACATGGAAAGAGAGAAGTAAGTTTCATAAAAACTCAGTAAGTAAATAATCTCATAAACCCAAAAACCCTATTTAAAATCATGTTTGAAAGTATATATATATATATATAAATATAAATATAGCCGTAAAGGTATGCTTAGCCAATTTGTAGCCATAATCTCAATATACATTCAGAGACTACTATTCGACAAGAAAATTAAGTAAATAAAAAATATGATGTTCAAAAAGCATAAGAGTAAATATCAAAGAATGCTATTATAGAAAATATGTTAACCATGATATAAATATAAGGGAAACCAATAAGTTTTCTAACATTTCATCAGATCTTAACATAGTAAAGTATTCAACTGGATTTCCTAAAAAGTAAATTTAAAATAGTAACCGTTTTGGTATAATCATAATTCCCATCATAAGCTATCCAACATGTTTGCTTGATGCTCATGAATATATACATCCCTAATTTTCTCCACCCTTATTAGCTCCACTTTTCTCCACCCTTATTAGCTCGACCCTGGGCTATTTATTCTTCACAAGTACACTTGAGGGTTACCAATAAATTTTTCAATGGGTCCAGTATGTTAAATTAACATTCTGAATATATCAGGTAGCATGAAATTTATTATTCGGGTAAGCAACACTTATTAAAAACATACATAACCTGTTAAAGCATATCCATATCCATTCATCATATAAAAAAATAGTATCATCAAATTTCAATAATATGAAACAAGATGAAAAGGCATAAATTTAGCATGACAAACCATTTCATGTACACATACACATATAAATATACTTTCGAACCCATTTCAACATATAGGAAAATCCCATTATTTTAAAGGATTTACAACATTTCATGTAATAAAATTATTTTGTATTTATACATGGGATCATTAAGTAAGAAGGATTATCCACTTAGCTCAAACACTCCTTTGAAGATAATTCAGCCTACTTGGAAAACAAAGTTATTTAGCCTATTCAAACATGGCCTCCAAGATTGGTCTTGGGTGTGTTTTGATGTAGCATGATAGAGTCATAACATATGCATCAAGGCAACTTAAGAAGCATGAACAGAACTGTTGACACCAAAATCTGGTCAACTAGTTTCCTTGGTACAACACTTCTGACTGCATGTTTGAGAAAGAGAGAAGAAGAAGAACAAAGGTTTGAGAAGAAAATAAGATAAGGACAATAACACCGGGGATTTATCGTAGTTCGGCCAAAGCCAGTTATTGGCCCCTACGTCCACGTTACTCTTTTATTATTTGCTATCCAAAGGTCTTGTTAAACCATATTACAATGGCTATCCTACTTTCTCATAGCTAACAGTGTGTTCTCCTAGTGAGAATTTTGGATACATGAAGTTTTCCTTTTCTTTACTAGCAGAGTTTTCTGTATCTCTCCCTCCTTTTTTTTATAATGATCTCTTCCTTTCTATTTATAGTGAGGAAGAGGGTTACAAATGTAATTTTCTTAATCAAAAAAATGATCACCTTCACCACTTATAGCATTAAATGTTTGCCATCGGACAATTAATGCTGGGTAAATCATTATCAAATTTTCGGGGAGCTGATGTGTGTTGCCTAAGACCTGAGTTATCAATTTTTTTGGCATGCTTCAGGTTGCTGACTGAACTTTGTACAGTCGCCTGTTTAGCGGTGGGCTGAAGAGGAGATTGTGGGTTAAGGTTCCAGGATCATTACTTTCATCCTTGTTTGGTCCCTTATCGATCTTGGCCGACGCGATCATAACTCTTCACATCTTAGGTCTCTCGACATAGCGAGGCTTCGTGGCTTTCGTTTAGCAATCATGGCCTCTTTCTAGCGGAGTTGGATTCTGCCCTGTGTCCTTTCTTCGTTTGATCACATTCCCCCTGGATGTTGCCCTACTCAAACCTCGTATCCTAATAATGCCCATAACATAAGCCCCCTAACTCTTAGCTTGCTTTAAGTGATGAGAGTTACGTCCTGGCCTTCGCTTCTAGCTTTGAACTTGCTAAGAGGGTTGGACTGTCAAATCTTCTGATAATGATTAGTGTTCGTGAGAATCTTTTGTCTAATGGAAACTCTGCATGCACACAAGGTCCTGAATCGGCTTCGCGCAAGAATTCTCTGTGGGGTGTGCACATTACTTGGACGCAAGATAATTTCTTCACCCCGATCCCGCACAAGAATTCTATATAATTTCACGTACTACTTGGATGCAAGATTATTGTCTAACCTCAACTTGCGTAAGAATTCTACGTGTGGTTAACGTATTACTTGGACGCAAAGTCGTTCATGCAAGAATTCTGTGCGGGGCAGGCACATTACTTGAACGTGGCTTGCATAAGAATTCTACGCTTCCTGGTATTACCTGGACACAAGATCATCTATCGAGCCCTCGACCCGCGCAAGAATTTTATGTGGGCAGCACATTACTTGAACGCAAGGTCGTTTTATGCAAGAATTCTGTGCGAGGCAGGCATATTACTTGAACGCAGCTCGCGCAAAAATTCTACGCTTTCTGCATATTACTTGGACGCGAGATTGTTTATTGAGCCCCCGACCCGTGCAAGAATTCTGTGTGGGCAGCACATTACTTGAACGTAAAGTTGTTCTGCGCAAGAATTCTGTGCAGGGTAGGCACATTACTTGAATATGGCTCGTGTAAGAATTCTACGCTTTCTGCATATTACTTGGATGTGAGATTGTTCCCTCGCCCCTTGATCTTTGGTGTGTGATGGTCATAGAGTTGCCTGATTCTCCTGCTTGCTCTGCATGTGCGGCTTTCCAACTTTCCATGATGACAGGTAATTATGGTTTCCAAATTTTCGTGCATTTTCCTGTCCTGTCATTTATTGACTTTCGTATTCCCCTAGCCGTTGGATCGTGGGTAACCAATAGTTCTTTTGATCTGACAGTCAGGTTATTTCCTTTTTATACTCAGAGAATTCTCTTGCTCCTTCTTATTTGAGTCATTTGAAAATTTTTCAACTTCAGCTTTTCTCTCATTCTTGGCTTGTTGGCTCAGCTTTGGAGTTACCTACTTGCTCCGGTTCCTTTTCCGCCTTCATCCCTGATTTCGGGGCTTTCCTTGCCAGAGCTGCAACTGCATTTTAACCAGACTTCCCTTCTTCAAGGAACTACGGTATGTCTCAATTTATTTTTCCATTATCGAGTTATTGGGGGTCTTTTCTTCTGTTAGTAGATAGGAGATAAGTCCGACCATTAGTTTATTTCTTAGTGATTCTATTTTGCTTGGCTCAGTAAGGTTGGCTTGTTAGTTATTCCTAGGGCCATTGGATGTTTCTTGTCGAGTTTTGGGATTATGTTACCCAGAACCCTCCTCTTATCTATCTTTTGCCTCCCCAGTATGGTTCGGGTTATTGTCGTGGTGACTCGAGTTGCACATGGCCTGTGATCTATGGGGGTCCTAGGCCTTTTAGTTTTGGCATGGCTCTCTCGCAGCGACCTAACCAGCTCTCTTCCTTTGTAGATGGAAGCAGGTCATGTGCGACACCGCTACCTAATAGGGGAGGATGATGAGGAAATGGAAACGAGTTTAGAGGCGATGATGATGCAACGTATTGACGATGCGACATCTAGTGGGAGGGGCGAGGTCCCGTCATTTATGGCTCATCAAGAACCTTCAGATGTTGTAACGAGAGAACTTCACGATCACCACATATTTAATTTTTATGCCTCTACGATGCGATTGCGAGATGTTCAGCTCGCTGTTCATTCCCATCGGGTGCCCAGAGGGTGTAGTGCTATGGTTCCGGCGGTGGATGATTATGCTGCACATCCCCCTAGAGGTTTTATTGCTATGAGCTTACCACATTTTACGGTTGGTATTAGGTTCCCTGTTTCCCCTTTCATCGTTGCTTTTTTGAACAAAATGAAACTCAGCTCGTTTCAACTGACTCCTAACTCATATGCCTTGCTGGTCTCCCTAGCTCTGATCTATTTGGGTAATCGCCTGCCACCGCCATCTCCCGAGACCTTATGCTATCTTTACAACCTCATGTGTGCAAATGCATCGAACGGGCTGTATTATCTTACAACCAGGAGAACGTCATATAAGGATATCTTACCGAAGGGGGCTACGATAGGCAAGTCTAACGTAGAGCCTTACAAATCTCGCTGGTTTTACGTATCCTGCCCCTCGTTATGATATCTTAAAAATTTTGATTTCCTTCTTTCTCTGGGTAAGTTTAGCTGATAACCATCGCATATAGTGATATGTTTTTTGATCTGTTCGCTCTTTGTCTCGTGCACCTATCCTTTCTGACATTTTTTTTACAGTCGGGACTGACAAGAATCCCACTTTGGGGGCCAGGGAGCTCGAGGTTTTGGATAGTTTCAGATTGGCAAGCAACCTCAAGAGTGATTTCTGTTTCAATGAATCTCGGCTTTACTTATATGGACTTGCACCTCCCTTGGACATTTAGGTTATGGAGGAATTCGAGATTCGATGGGTGTCGAAAGTTAGATCTATCGATTTCGACGATTACAATAGCATCATAGATCTCATCTTGAAGGCTCCGCCATCTCACAGCACGAAGCGATGTCTACCTCCTCCTGAGATTAATATGCCCCCTCCCCTTACTGACCAAGTTCCTGCTCCTGGTGACATGGATCTAGATATCACTGTATTGCCACCACCACCCATAGCTACTCCTCGAGGGATGTCATCACCATTACGATCTGAGGTAGCAGGTGCGGCTGAAACCCTCATTCCTCCCGATCCTCTTCCCAAGAGAAGAAAGGCTGACAAGGGTAAAAGGAGGGCGTCTTCTCACCGCGGCGAGGGTGAATTCATTCCTTTTCTCATAGAAGCCGGTTCCCTAACTGAAGAGTATGCTCTGACTTTAGTTCAGAGCATGAGTACGATCTTGGGGTCGAAGCAAAAGGTCGGGGTACTGGAGGCTAAGGATTGCACCATAGGGAGACTTGTGGGGTACGCTGCTCGCCATGGCCTTGTGGTAAGGTTTAGTTATTGCTATCACTATTGACATCTATTTCATGGTTTGCGACTTATGTCCCTCTTTTCTTCTTCTTCTTCCCTTTACAGAATGTCCTGACGTAGTTGAAGATCGAGGAGTTGGTGCGGGATCAAGAGGATAAGGAGTCCTTATTCACGGATGACCTTGCGGCTTCTCTTGCCGAAAACCGTGAGTTGTGCAAGAAAATCAAAGAGGTAGAGACCAAGCTCACAGATGAGATGCAGCATCGCAAGATCCCTAAAGAGACATTCGGGCATGTTTCCATTGACTTGAAGAAGGCCATTATAGAGTTGGAGAAGGTGAAGAAACGCCTATAGATAGCTAATGAGGCTGCTAAAAATGCAGCTCAACAAGCGGATTCTTCACGTCATAGGGTTGAAATCGTCGAGAAGGAGCTGGATGAAGTGAGGAAAGAGCTTCTACTTGCTAAGGTTGAGATGTCTTCGGGGGTGGCCGTTGCTGCTAGGGAGTCAAGGCAGCAGACTTGTGAGGCTTTTTTCTACACTTTATGGGAAAAGCATCCGGAGATGGACTTCTTATTCTTTGGACCACATGCCGTGGAAGCCATTGAATCTTTCAAGAGGGATGCCATCGAGATCGATTCCCCGAATGAGGAATAAGGTGCCGAGATGGAAGTTCCAAGAGAGAAGGTTGCTACTTCACTCTCTGAGGTTCCTGATAAGCCCACTCCTGATGCCCCCAAAAATCCTGCACCTTAGAGCGGGTCTTTTTTCCTTTCTCCCCCCTTCTCTCTCTTTATTTTTTAGTCTGTAACTGATGACAACTTTATAAAATTTTGAACCTTCAATAATTCAAATGCATGATTCTTGTCTTTATTTTTATGAGTTCATATTTACTGCTATCTTGCAACATATCAGGTTTTATTACATTATGTCTGGTGGGAAATACATAAGATTTTATACAACCAAAATTTTCTTCACAACTTTTGCTGGTAATACCGTCGTAGATGCTTGGCGTTCCAAGCACGGGGAAGTTCCTCCCCATTTTCATCCTCTAAGTGATAGGCTCCATTGCTCATGACTCTTTTTATTAAGTATGGACCCTCCCAATTTGGTCCTAGAGTCCCTTCGCTAGGCTCGCGTGCCTCTGGCAGGATAAGGCATAGAACGAGATCGCTTGGCTTAAACTTTCGGGGTCATACTTTTTGATTGTAATATCTCGCGATGCACTACCGACGAGCGGCGATCCTGAGGCTAGCTTTGTCTCTTGCTTCCTCCACAAGGTCCAAGCTTGCAACAAGTAGTCAGTCATTTTCCCTTGGTTCGAAGGTAATCCTTCGTTGTGTCACGACATTGAATTCTGTGGGAATCATTGCTTTGTATCCGTAGACCATCGAGAAGGGGGTCTCTCCTGTTGAACTGTAGGGAGTCATCCTATACGCCCATAACACCATTTGTAACTCATCGACCCATGCTTCCTTTCTAGCCTCTAGTCTGATTTTCAAGATTTTCTTAATGATTTTATTGACAACCTCTACTTGCCTATTACTCTGTGGGTGATCCACGGATGTGAAACTCTTAACAATTCTGAAATTATTACAAAACTTGACGAATTGTTCGCTTGTGAATTGGGTTTCGTTGTCGGTGATGATCTGTTGGAGGACCCCATACCTGCAGATGATATTACTCCAGATAAAGCTTAGGACCTTAGAAGATGAAATTTTGGCGAGCTCTTTTGCCTTAGCTCACCATTTACTTTAAATAAGCTGGTGGAACTTAGGGCACTTTTGCAAATCTCTGGCACTTATCGCATTTTTTAACAAGATTCATCGCATCCTGCTTCATGGTTGTCTAGTAGAACCCCTGTCGAAGGGCTTTTTGTGCCAATGACAGCCCTCCAGCATGGTTTCCACAATGTCCCACATGGATCTCTTTTAGAATGGCATCATTGTCTTTTCCGTCAATGCACCTTAGGAGGGGAGTTGAAAATCCTTTTTTCTAAAGGATGTCATCACAAATACAATATCTGGTCACACGCGCTCGTAGGCATCGTACCTCAATTTTGTCTTCTGGCAAGGTCTCATTCTTCAGGAAGTTAATGATGGGATTCATCTAAGAATCAGGTCTGTCTACGATCACTATGATTTCTTCTTGCTGTTCGATGCTTGGGGATGAAAGGTGCTATACCAGAATTGATTCCATGAGATTTGGTTCGTTTATTATGGATAACCAAGCTAAGGCATCGACATGAGCATTTTGGGCTCACGAAATTTGGCTAATTTCATATTGCTGGAAGGATTCTAATAATTCTCGAACCTTTTAGAGGTACTGCACCATCCTTTGCTCGCGGGTTTCATACTCGCCTTTTATTTGACTGACGATAAGCCATCAATCGCTGTATATCTTTAGTTTTTCCACCTGTACCACCTTAGTTAATCGTAGGCCTACCAGCAAGGCTTTGTACTCAGCCTTGTTAGCCTTAAAGGAGATTGTTAGCCTTAAAGGAGTTTGTTAACCCTAAATTTATTTTGATGTTGAAGAATAATTTATCTTGTTATTAAAAAACAATTTATGTTAATGTTGAAAAACAAATGAAACTGCATTTTAAACTCTTATTATTTACAAACT
>JANHAO010004074.1:0-25127 GCA_026873985.1 Saraca asoca
ATCCATTTAAAATCACTCTCACAATCCCATAACCCTTTATAGGATTGATCAAATGGACTTCTCACCATGGGCTTCATCTTAATTTATGCATGAGTCATCAATATGAACATAACATGCAATCTAAGATGAATATTCAACCTTTATTATCCAAATCCACAGATCGCTTAATCATAGATACAATAGAACCCAATCAAATTGACTCTAGGGTACCTATTTACGACTAACATTATACCCTTTCAAGAGATGTTTTTAGAATTTTGATCTTCAAATCTAAATTTGATCTCTAAGCAATCTCATGAACTCTGCAACAAGCCTGATGAATAAGTTTTCTGGATTGATTTCGATCAACTCATTTAGATTTTTTTTCCAAGATCAATGGTGATCCACATGAACCAATCTGATCCAAAGCCTCCACTAATGTTCAAGTAATAAGTAAAGTAAGAAAATTAACTCATTGGCTTAAAAGGTGCTAACTCTTCAAAGAATCACAAATTCATTTGACCAAAGTTGGTGTTTGAATGCAAAGAGAAGAAGAGAAATGAGATTACATTAAGAGAGTTTAGGTGCACAACACATGTGCTAGGGTTGTATTGATGTATTGATGATTAGGTTCTTTTCTTTTCAAATAGAAGCATTGCAGCATAAGTAAGAGTGGAGAGTAAACATAAGTGATGCACAAGCTAGGGTTTCTATCACGACCCACCCAGGGGTCCGTGACCGGCATAGAAGGTTACCCGTAGGAAACCTCCTACAAGCTTAACTATACATTTTGACCCATGATACCCTTCTATTTTTGTCGAATTAGGTCCGTGACCGGTGTAGATGGTTACCTATAAGAAACCTCCTACAAGCTTAACTATGCATTTTGACCCATAGATACCTTTCTATTTCTGCCGAACCCTTCTATTTTTGTCAAATTTTTGACAGAAATAGAAGGGTATCTATAGGTCAAAATGTATAGTTAGACTTGTAGGAGATTTCTTACAGGTGACCTTCTATGTCGATCACGGACCGCCTGAGTGGGTGTGATAAAGGTGATATCAGAGCAAAAGATTTAGGGATCTGTGTATAATGTAATATCATAGAAGTGTCTAATTGTTAATATGGGACAAGCATACCTGATTTATATTCATGCGCCCGGGAGCATGACACATGAATGGGGATGTGTTAATGCCCATACCCTAGATATACTGTAAGTTCCTACAAAATCCTAGATTTTCTATTTCTACTCATATGTGCATTATGATTCCATATAAAACGGATTCTCTATTACATGACAGTGATAGTAAAAGAAATACGGGTAATAGTCATAGTGTCGACAAGAGTCCGAAAATAATAAGTGAAATTCTATTTTTAGCAATATACGAGAGGGAACATTCTTTCAGTTTTTTTTTCTGAAAACCTTGAACAAAAATCTGTCTTGCTAATGTCACAGCCGAGTGGCAGTATGGTGTGAGGTTTGCAACTGCTGGAGCAACTATCTATCCTCAAAATCAAAATGTAGGTGCTAAAAATTTATATATTTTCATAACCATAATTCCCAATTGATCATTATTATTATTAAATTAAATATATAAAAAAATTATAATTTTTATAAAATTGCCACTATTTATTTAAAAATAAGTGAAATCGATTTAATTAAAATTATACTATGGATATAAATCTATAAAAATAATTTTTAACTGTGAACTGTTCCTTCACTTTGATTATTGGCAATCAAATAATAATCTTTATCTTTGTTTTGCAGTACACCATTTCAAATCAAGTAGATGACTTTGAGGATATGGTGAACTATCTAACAAACACACACGGCACCACAGAGACCCACAAATTGTTATCAAATTCTGTATACCTTATTACCTCTGGCACAAGCGAGTACCTCAACCTCAAGCCTACTCTGGCCCACCGTTGATGACGTTATAGGTGTGCACATTATATATTATTTGTAGTATCACTAATTATAGGTGTGCACTTTGTCGCAACCTTCTAATCTAGTGATTATTATTTATGTTTTACTTTGGAGTTATTCGTTTTCAATTCTTAGAATTTACTAATTGATTTTTCTCTCATCCGAGATACCTATTTCTTTCCCTTCCCTAGGTTCATGACCTTCTATGTAAACCCCCCACCCCCCCCCCCCCCCCCCCCCCCCCCCCCCCCCCAAAAAAAAAAAAAAGCGAAGAAAACCACATGCAAACGCACACACAAGAGGCCACCAGAGGCTTATTCCCTTCTCCCCTTTCTGCCAGCCACTTTTTGGGTTTAAAGCAAGAACTGCCCGCAATTTTGATTTTTGAATGTTATACTTACATTGATTAGTTCAACTCACCTTTTCAACATGCTCGTTTTTAGTTTAAACCTTGAATCTGTGTTAAAGCTAATATCCCCTTCATGCTATTAAACTGTATATATAACACGTATTTTTATGTAGATTGGTGATGCCTTGAAGAAGCTGTTTGAAGATGGTGTAGTTAAGCGTGAGGATATGTTTATCACCTCCAAACTCTGGTTTGTCCTCATTTTGAACTTCTCAACATATGTGTTGTTTTTTATTATTGCAAAGGTTGTATGTTCTAGTTTCTTATTAGTTGCTTCATAAGTTTCTTAAGATTCTTTACTTTCATTTAGGTAGGATTAGATTATTGAAAATATAATCCCATTGTTGACCTTCCCATTATATTTATCAAATTATCTTTATAGCATTGGAAGGTGACTTGGGATTCAAAGGTCCTGAACCTAACCTTGAAGATATCCATTGGTTGATCCCTGTCTCTATTATATAAAGATGAGATGTTCTGAAATCAACTTGTTCAATGATGTTCGTAACAGTCTCAAAATTTTCCAAGTTTTGAAATGTGTTAATTTGACCTAGTGGTCAGCCAAACTTGCTTACCTTAAATCCGAACTTCTTTTCTGTTTTCCTTCTTTTCACATCCATTAAATGTCATTTCTTTAGGGTAATGCCTCTAGGTGTGCACTTGTGCCTCTGTAAGTTTTCAAAGAATCATGTAGGAAGTGATCATTGTGCATCTCTTGCATTGACTAGATCAAATTATATGTGACGATTGAGTATCATTCAATTTCCTGACAGAGGAATCCATTCTAGGCAGGATTTTTCTTTCATACATTACTTTAATATATTACAATTCATTCCCTTTTTACTAAAATCACATATATTTAATTAACCTTCCCAGAATTGCAGATTTTTATTTATTTATTTTTCTATGATTCTAAACTATTCAAATTTGGCACACATGTAGTGAGAAGTTTTCTGGTTTTCCCATATTCCATTTTTTTCTCCTGTTCAGTTCACTTTGGAAATACCTGGTTAAGATTTACGCCTGTCAATTTATTATACTTTGTGTTTGAAAGGACCACCATCTCTTAACTGCAGAGGACGTCCTACACATTTTGCTTTTGATCATGGCAGGAAATCTTTACTGATTCTTTATATCTCAAGCACAAACCTGACATTAATTCTTTTGTTTTATTGAGCCTCTTTTACCCTGAACCTCATAGATGATTTGATTTGTTACTTGTACAACCACAAACTGATTTCAATTTTGGAAGAGGAGGGCAATTTTCATATTGGACCACAAAATATGCTCATGAGGGTAAAGCTTTCTGGACCTCAAAATCTGCCCATGACTCTTTATGCTGCGATGTAATAGCTTGCTGAATGCTTCTGTTATTTGTATGACCCGATTTAATTATTTTTGACCTTGAATTGAAGTCCAAGCAAGGATTTCATTAATTGAATACACTGCTTTTTCCTGCTAATGACCTGAGTGTTTTATTAGCTATTTTTTTATGTATCATCTTACTTTCAGTTTCCAATTTATGTCATATCTAGGAGTCCTATTTTTGGGTCCTTCTGGTTTTTGAGATAATGAATCTCTAGTGCATATCTTTTCTAGCACCAATTATCTATCTTATACGGTAAGAGCAACTTATTTCAAAACTATTTCTTCATGCCTACGGTATAATTTGGTTGTTAAGACTGAAGAGACAAACTCTTTATCAAACCACCCAAAAAAGAGGGAAGTAGGAAAAGGAAAGGAAGTTCTCTTGATAAAGTGTTTGCTCTAACTACATGTGTTGATTTTTTAGGTTTATCAAAATTGACATTGCTTAGTTTTCCTTAAAAATGTTATTATCTTGTATCCTTTGAATGCTCAAAAGTTACATTCTTTATTAATTAATTGAAATTACTACATTCTCTAGGAATACTGATCATTTGCCAGAAGATGTCCCAAAGGCATTCCAGAGAACTTTACAGGATTTGCAGCTGGACTATTTGGATCTCTACCTTGTATGTATATGACAATGCAAGTTTATTTCTTTTTAGATTAATTTCTGTTAATCATGTTTTGGAAATTGAAATTTTATTGTTTGTTTATAAATTTGCTATTTTATTCATACCCTGTTCATAAGATGAATTCTGTGAAGCAGCTACTGTACAACACGAGCAAATGGTGTCACTAAAATTGAGTTCTTATATTAAACTTTCTTTGCTGCATCTTGTTGATATCATCTAGATGCACTGGCCAGTCAGCGTGAAGAAGGGGTCCATTGGTGAAAAGCCTGAAGATCTTACCCAACCTGACATACCCAGCACATGGAGAGCAATGGAAGCACTCTACGATTCTGGCAAAGTCCGAGCTATAGGGGTCAGCAACTTCTCTTCAAAGAAGCTTCAGGATCTGTTGGACGTGGCACATGTGCCTCCTGCTGTTAACCAAGTGGAATGCCATCCTTCATGGCAGCAGTTGAACTTACATTCTTTCTGCAAATCCAAGGGGGTGCACTTAACTGTGAGTATGCAAATTTAAGGTTGTATATGATTAGTAATTATGGGTGTTGACCTATGAATCACTGACACTTTGGAAAAACAAGCTGTGTCCATGGTTAGCACATATCCAAAACTTGAAAGTTGTGGCACTCGTGTTGTGTCAATATTCTGACACCTGTTTATATATATTTTATTAATAACTATAATGTCTAATATATGAAACACCTAGGAATTATAAGTATTCAATTTTAACATTTTAAACTTCTTACATGTCTTCTAAACATGATTTAACACGTACAAGAACAAGAAATATGTAACTATATTTTCATATACTTCTTGATGTTATCGTATATAGATATATCAATAGCTACATATTGATATGAATTTTATACATACATCTATGATGTGTCATGTCCTTATATTTTTTAATGGAACTAGAGGATCAAATTAGGGAAATTTTGTGATTTTGAACTTCTGCAGTTCCATTGCATCACTACTTAAAATTTTAAATGCCCTTTCTCAGGGTTATTCTCCACTGGGTAAAGGATATGGTAGGAGTGACATTCTTAGGAGTCCAGTTTTGCAAATGGTTGCAGAAAAACTCGGAAAGACACCAGCGCAAGTAGCTCTTCGCTGGGGACTGCAAATGGGTCATAGTGTACTGCCTAAGAGCACAAATGAAGCAAGGATCAGGGAAAACTCGGATTTATTTGACTGGTCTATACCAGAACACTTGCTGGCCAACTTCTCTGAAATTAAGCAGGCAAGTCACTTAATATCATGTATTTATAAATTGCAATATTAGTCATCAATTCCTTGCAATGTCTCACTTCAAAAAGCTGATTCCTTGAGTGAAAAATATTCCTGCAGGAGAGACTAGTTACAGGTACCTCATTTGTCCACGAGATCTTTGGTGCCTACAGATCAATCGAAGAACTCTGGGATGGCGAGTGACAGGAAGATTCGACTTAAATTGTTTTCTACTTTCTCTAGGTTTATTTACTTAGAATGTTCTGCTATACCATTTCTTTTGTTGTTGTTTTCCTTAAAAAAAAAAAAAATGCATGTATTTATAATGTAATTCATAGTGCCGCACGCGGAACATGGTAAATGAGTAGTCAGAAACCACAAGCCTTGGAGATGGAACAAATGAGTAAATTAGAAACTATAATATATCAGTTTTTTTTTTTTTTTTTGTTTAGGACAACTTACATCTAGATGGTGGATTGGATGTTTTTAAAATTTTCATAATTTTTAAAATTCTCATTAATTTTTTTTTTTAATTTTGGGAAGTTATAAAATTGACTTCAATTTTAACAAGTTAAAATAGTTAAATGAAAATATTTACACATTATTTATAACAAATCAAAATATTTGTGCAAAGCAATTGAATCAATTATATATAAACAAGGCATCAAGAAGTACTTATGTAGAAGGATATTACTCTTTCAATCATCAAGCATCCAAGTAACAAAATAAACATTAAAAATATTTTTGACAAATTTCTTACATAAAAATAGAGCATATAATTACATGTAGACAAAATAAAGATAGAGATATCAAATGCAAGAACTTATAGTGGTTTTTCTTGAAGCTTTGTAAATTTGGGTCTCCTTTTCCACTATCTTTTAAAATTTGAACCAAACATTTGAAAAAATCTTTATAAATCCTTGTTTTTCCTTAAGTAAATCTTTTCTTTATAGGGAATGTCTTATCCTCTTAAAGAATTCCTACATGATATCTTATCCTCTGAATGTTTACCAAAGTGATACCTTACATTTCTTATAAATTTTAAGGGATTTCTCACCCTTTACTATTCATTATAAATATTTTAGATGATGAATAACCCACAAAAATCTTTTAAAAATTTGATAAAATAATGAAGCATCTAAAATAGGGAAATTTCATAAATAAAAGTTCAAATATTAATTTTGATGAAAAGAAATAGTAATATATGTTAAAAGATGAATTTCAGACTTTTTATATGATTAATTTGATAATTCTTAACATATTTAAGAAACTCATAATATTTTATAACCGTTTAGGATATTTTTAGATGAAAATTAGCTATTATATGTACGCCAAAGTCCTGACAATTGACTATTAGAGGTCCAATAGTTAATTGTTGCACTTAAATTGTGGGAACCAAAAGTCAACACTAATAAGCAACTATTAGGCTTTATTTCCTAATTTTGAGGGGAAACAAGATTAACAAAGGATTATTGAACTTAATTTAATTTTGAAAAGTTATAATTTTTTTTTATTTTAAAGTTATTTTAAGAAAATGATCTATCGTTAAAAGCCTGTTTGAGTTTATTTTCAAATGAAATTCATTTCATGCTTTTGAGATATCATAAAAATAATGAATAAATATAAGATATATTAAATTATGAAATATTAATTTTTAGACCCAACTTGAAAAAGTCATAACTCTTTCATTTCTAAATTATATTAAGCAAATGAATTGTCTATAAAAAGTTCTTTAAGTCTATTTTTATATGAAACAACTTTCATAATTTATATGCATTTTGTGAAATATGATTAAATTAGTGATCAAAAGTAAAAAATGAAAAGACAAAACTCAATCTCTTTTATTTTTAAAGTATCACCAAAGCTATATTGCGAAAATATGTTTGTTGATTATCTTTTTAAAATATTTTGATTTAGCTAAGATTTTAAAAATATGTTCAAATTTATTCTTATAAAAAAATTTATTTTATAAGAAAATTTAAACATAAAAGAAAAAGATATACCAGTGAAGTTTTTGTACTTTTCTTGATACTTCTAAATTTTCAAAACTTCAATCGATCAATTTTTCAATATACAAAACATATCTTCTTTCTTGTATTTCATCTTTATTCTTTTTTGAATTGAGTATATCAAAGGTTTTTCTTTTATTGATTTCAATACTAACTCTTTAATATAATGTACATAAATTTTGCGAGTTCTACAGTGAGTATAATATATTGAAAACAAAATGTCTTCAAAATGGAAGACTCTGTTCTGCTTTGCCATGAAATCGAGTTTTATGTAAATAGAGATCCTATCTTTTATTCTGGGCCGGAAAAATTTGAAGTGATGGATTAGTATTAAAAAAAATGGTCTATGTAATTTTTATTTCATTCTAATCTTCAATGAAATATTATGAACTCTTATGGAATGAATATTCCTAGCTCGTGTTTTCTTTTTTATTTTCAATGGAATTTAGTTTTGTCACAATTTTATTTTTTCTTTCGTCAAGATTTATTTAATTAATGTTGAGCTTTGATTTTTAAAACAAAGTTAAATTTTTTTTGATATATATTGATTTTATCTGCTGAAGTAATCAGTACATTTAATTAGCCCAATCATTGTTTAACCGGCAAAACACAATTTTTAGCCGTGCATCCAGTGAATCGTAACACGTGGAACAATCTTATTCTATCAATAATACAGGGAATAGATGCCCTAATAAAACTAGGAGGGTGTGGAAGTCTTCCTCTAAAAAAACTGCTTTACAAATTTAGAAATTATAATATTTTCCATAAATATATGGTCTTTACCCTTTTTTGGAACAAATTTACGTTATTTAGATTTGGAATTTGATGTAACGTTCTTAGAAACATACAAAATGACAATGTTCACTGTTAGAAGACTTAAATCTTTCATAGAAAATGACAATGTTCATTGTCAAATGATAATAATCTGCTTGAGGCTACAACATGTGGTTTTGTAAAATTACAGAAGTTAAATGTTTCAACACTGTTGTTGTATATATATTTGTATATCAAAGGCCACAAAGTATATACATTAATGTTTTGTTTTGCGATTCATTCAATAAATTGTTGAACAAAAAATGGAACTAGTATTATGCAAAAAATAAAATGAAAAGGATGCTTTCAACTTTAGAACCATTAAGAAATAAACTTTTATGATGCATGGTGCTAAAATTAAAAATTTTGGGAAACTTATAAATGGTAGTAATTTATTTTCAATTATTATTGTGTATCCTTTTCGTCTTGATTATATAATAGTTTCCTTCTTGATTTTAGATTTTTTTTAAAAATTAAATAGTTTCTATATTATTTAATATGATTTAATTAGAATTAGAACATCTTTAGTTAAAAATTTTAATTTCAAATAATTTTTAGTTATTTATTTAATTCTTAAATGGAAAACCCCTTTTAGAAAGAAAGAAGAAAGAGTAATATTACTACAAATCAATAATTCTTGAATAAAAATTTCTATGGGTAGTTTACACATTGAAATCTTAATTAAATCCTAAGAAAAATAATTATGAAAGTAACATAAAATTAACAATGAAACCACAGTAAAAATAAACTGTGTCCAGGTCAACATTCAAATATCGTCGACATCGATGTTATTTTAAAGGTAATTATCCTCCTTTAAGTTGAAGGTTATAGCTTTAATTATCCGGTGGCCCGCCGCCCGCAGACTAATACACGTGGCACCAAGTGGTCAAAGATTCTGAAAGCTCCCTCCCGGGATCTTTCCTACCTATAAAAGCATGTCCAACTCCAAAAAGTACCGGTTCATCACTAGGGTCGTGATTTTAACCAATCTGTTCGGATACTGTCTACTGAGAAAGTTCCATTAATCTGTTTGGGCGGTGAGAAAATGGCGAAGCAAATTCCACTCTTCGAGTTGAACACTGGAGCTAAGATCCCGTCTGTTGGTTTGGGAACTTGGCAGGCTCCTTCTGGTCTTGTCGGTGAGGCGGTAGCTGCCGCCATTAAGGTTTTCGTTTTTTCTCCTTAACCTCGTTTTGTGCTCGTTTATCACTGCTGTGTCTTTTTACTGGCTCTACATTGGAGTAAATCAGTGGGCATAATTATTGTAGAAAATTATTTTTAATTTTTTGTTTAATTTGATGGAGCTTCTTAACCCTTTTGGTTTGCGTGAATATGATGATGAACTGATTTATGAGTTATTGAAATCCTTTAATCATTTGAATTTGAGATGTGAATGTGGGTAAATATGTGGAGCTAGAGCTTTGGATTCTGTGGCCATAGATGTTGATAAGCTACTTGAGCAAAATGTTTTTCTGATATTGCGTATGCAAATTTATTATATTAATTAGAGGCCAAGCGTTTCTGTTGGAGTAAATTTGCAAATGGTTATCATTTCGATCTAAGAGATAATAATCAGTGAACTAGACTACAACAGTATAAAGCAGATGGGAGTCCCGGAGGGCATGATTATGGTCATTGATATGACTTTAATAATAAAAAAAATGTATTTTTTTCTGCTTTCCTTTCATCCTGTTTAGGATTGTGATTCGTGTTTGTGTGTTCTTTTTATTGGTTATACTTCTATACTGGAGAAAATTGGTGGGCGTATTTCATCTAATATTTTGTTTGATTTGATGGAGCATCTCCCGCCAATTTGTTATGTATGCTATATTACCATGAAATGATGACTAAGCATTTTATTATTTCTATTTGAGATGTCAATCTATAATTTATTATAATATGGTGCTAGAAATTTGGACTCTACTAATATATGTTACTAAGATAGCAGAACAAAGTGTTTTTGTGATAGTGGATTTGCTGATTCATGAATTTAATAGAAGATATTATTAGAGTAGACTCACTGAAGAAAAATTCAACAGAAGGTGCATGGGAGGGCATAATGTAGGTCATTGATGTGATTTAAAGAAAAATTACGCTGTTTTTATGTTTGCTTATTAGTTTCTTGGGTGACATGGGATGAATAAGATGATGAAATGAAAAAAGAGAATGGCTGCAATGGTGATGCTGGGTTGATTTGTACCATTGATCATTTCGTTCCATTGTTCTTGCAGCCTTTCACTGAAAATCTTTACTTTGTCATTTCAGATTGGTTATCACCATATTGATTGCGCTCAAATTTATGGGAATGAGAAGGAGGTAATTGTCACAAATGATGTTAAGCAAGCTTGTTCTGACCTTGGTGTCATCCTATCCCAGTTCATCATGATCAGTAGCTAGCTAAAATAATTTTCAAATAAGCAGATTTGACAACAACAACAGCCAAGCCTTATCCCATTAGATGGGCTCGGCTACATGGATAAAATGACACTATTGTCCTCTATCAATTCACTTAAGCAGCTTATTCATATTTTTTTTGGCAATTTTATTTTGTAGATAATTATTTTAACATACGGAAAAAGTCAGACCTCAATGTCTTAACCTCTATTCTCATCAGACGATTGTGAAAATAATTTGAGTATTGCTTTTAACAACATCATAAACCTTGCATTTAGAACATCATCAGCCATCCTCATGAGTATTCCTTACTATGAAATATCAATGTAGAGTGCTATTGTCCATATAAACCCGAGTATTTCCTATTGCCTTGAACTGTGTCTATGTATAAGAATATTGGATTTTTGCAAAGGATTCCCCTTTTTTTTTACTGCAGATTGGCTCGGTATTAAAGAAGCTGTTTGATGAGGGGTTAGTGAAGCGTGAGGATCTGTGGATTACCTCTAAACTCTGGTTGTTCTACTTTCTTGATTAGCTAATTTGGTTTTCCCCTCTAAGCTAAAGTGCTGTGTTTTTTTTTAGCATTTTTCCCCCATTTAGAACCTAATCATTGTACTTGCTGAGTTTTATATGATCTGCAGGTGTAATGATCATGCTCCAGAAGATGTACTGGAAGCATTGGACAGAACTTTGAGAGACTTGCAGATTGATTATGTAGATCTATACCTTGTATGTGCTATAATTCAATCTCTTGATATTTGTTTATGTTTTGGTTTGTAGTTTTGACCTTATTTCTCTGTTGTATATCTGGTGATTATTTTGTTTAGATTTAATTTTATGCAAATTCTGAAGTTATAATATAATGTTTTAAGTCCGAAAAAATAATTTTCAAGGACTTTTGAAGTTCCATGTGGTCTTCTGATCTAAAATTCAAAAGTTAGTTTTGTCATGCGTTTTTTCATTGTAGCAGTAGACCTATTTCTGCTGGAATAGCTGAAATTTGATTCCGAGACAGCATGATGGTTTAGAAATGCTCTATGTACAATATTTATTTGAGTTCTTCTCACAAAGTGGCAACTACTTGTTATGCCACATGTTTCACAAGCGCATCCACCATCCATAAGACTACAAGGAGTCGCACTAGCACCTATCTTTGCTACATATTTTTCCAATAATTTTTGTACTTAATGTAGAACTTCAACTACTTTTAATTCTGACTATGTATGGATAGTGTATATGTGACATAGTCAATTGTGAACTGATGACTCTACCATTTTAGATCCACTGGCCAGCTCCAATGAAGAAGGGATCAGTGGGCTTTAAACGTGAAAACCTCTTGCAACCTGACATACCCTGCACTTGGAGGGCAATGGAAACACTCTATGACTCTGGCAAGGCCCGAGCTATAGGCGTGAGCAATTTCTCATCTAAGAAGCTGGGTGATTTGCTGGATGTGGCACGTATTCCTCCTGCTGTCAACCAGGTAGAGTGTCATCCTTCATGGCAGCAAGAAAAGATGAGGGCTTTCTGCAAATCCAGAGGTGTTCACCTGTCTGTAAGTCACAAAATCTTGAATGATCTTACTTTGTTTCTGTGCTATATTTTTTTTAGAGCCAATCTGTTCCCATGGTTATCTAAACTGCATTTGTTTTAATTGCAAATGATTAGGGATATTCACCATTGGGCTCTCCTGGAACAACTTGGCTTAAAAGTGATGTCTTGAAACACCCTGTTATAAATATGATTGCGGAGAAGCTAGGAAAGACTCCTGCACAGGTTGCTATTCGCTGGGGACTGCAAATGGGTCACAGCGTGCTTCCCAAGAGCACACATGAAGAGAGAATAAAGGAAAATTTTGATGTTTTTGACTGGTCTATACCAGAAGACTTGCTCACTAAATTTTCTGAGATTGAACAGGCAAGTAGTTAATTGTTATTTATGAAGCACGAACACTTAAAAATGTTAGTGTTGGACACTAAACAGCATCATGTTGACATTTCAACAACTTTATATAGCACTCTTAGGGACTAAAGTATTTTATCTTAATATTTGTCACTTTCTGGATGCCTTCTAGATGTTGTTGAGTCCTTTTCATGACATGTCCCTCCTCTATGCCTATGCTTCTTAGCCTGTTGGTTTTCTAGTATATTAAAACCTGAATACACATTATGATTATGTTTTCGGTTACCTATAAAGAAGTAAAGTGATTTGTAAAATCTTAGCCCTGTGGGAATATATATGTCAGCTTCTCAACATATGATGCTACTGATAAGGTTTCACTTTGGATTTTGATTCACCACCCAGGCCCCTACTTGTTTTCTCTAGTATTTGGGTGCTGGGGAATTGGAATTCATTTGTGTAGAAGCTTAGCGATGACTGAGATGATAAGGCTGGCATTATAAAAGGCCCTGATATTTTGTATAGAACTCTGATTCTGACAGTGGTTTTCTGTATTGCAGGCAAGATTGATCAGGGGGACTTCATTTGTCCATGAAACTTATGGTGGCTACAGAACTGTTGAGGAACTCTGGGATGGTGAAATTTGAGCAGTCAATTCAGTAGTCACTGGAGAATTGGAGGAAACAATTAAAAGCAGCTTGCTGTCTTTGGGTGTGGAACTCTGGGAGAGTGAGGAGTGTTATACTCTTTGTTCATTTCTGCGTGCAAATACCTGGATGCTGCAAGGTTGTTGACCTCAAAATTTTATGTAGTTTCTGGTGTTTGTTTCGACACTTTATCAACGTGCGCCGTTCCCTGTTAATTTATAGGGCAAATTATACTCATCTATAATGAGATTTTGTCTAATTATATTTACCCAATTTTATTTTCAGAAATATACAGTGATTTTTCCTTTTTTATATATATTAATTTCCCTTTTTCTTTTATTTAAATTTGCATTTATCTATTTTGTCGTAAAAAAAATAAGGGAGATGAGTGTATATTTGTAAAAATAGACGTATATAAATGTAATTAGATTAAATTTAAAAAAAGTATAATTTATCTTATTTTATGTTTAATTTTATCAACAGATCCTCCAAACTATCTACATTTTCGCACCTTCTTGTAATAAATTTTATCTTTTTAACTTCAATTTAAAAGGTTGGAGTTGTTATGGTCAACTTCTTTGATCATAATTTATTTTAATCTTTGTAATTAACATAGTTACGTAAGATTGAAATTTTTCATTGAGATATGTAGGATATGAAATAGGCGTAGGCTTCCATGTCTCCTTGGAAAATGAGGGCATGAAACCTCATTTATTAGCTCATTTTTAACCATTCGTTTGTCTTCTGTCCTTCATACTGACTAGTAGATAATTACACTTTGGTCCTCCGTCCTCCTTCACTCTAGAAGCTGCTAGGGTTTTCCAAAGGTGAAAATTTAGAAGGCTTTGTGAGGGGGAAGCACAACATAATGTCACAAGTTGATTTTGTGAACTACTTCGACAAGTAAACATATTCAATTTCGGATGAAATTTATCATAAAAATCAAGCATGACAAGGAAGTTATATGGTACAAATTTGAGAGCAAATGCATTTGTGTATTATTTTTTCATATTTTTTAATGATTTGCAGGTATTTGTATCTTTTTTAACATAAATCGTTTGTCTAGTGCGAGTACAAAAAAATGTGATTGCGATCCTTGCATCTTTATTTTCGCGTCCATATGAGATGACACATTAGGACTCTTCTGAATTAAGAGAAAAAACTTTATGTTTACTTGAAAAAAGTATATCTACTTATGTCATTAGGGTTTTAACTTAGAATGCTCTTTAGGGGAGTGTGTTTGGTGACTTGGGTGGGCATACTGGGACGAGTTAGGGATCAGAGTGTGATGGTTTAGAGACTCTTCTTACATATTCAAAACTATGTAATGAGACATATATTAAAATAAAATGGAGTTGTCTCTCTCCTTATTTAAAGAAAGTTCTTTCTTGACATAAATTAGAGGCTACTTATATGATGCGTTCTTTGAGACTTGGTATGCGTAGATGCTTTGACTGCCTATAGACATGTTGGGTATAAGATTTTATCATATGGGCAATCAAAATCTATTTTGTCTTGTTATTTGTTCAAGTGTGACTTAAGTTTATTGGAAGACTGGCATGTTGGCCAAGAGTTAGCATCATATGCGGCACAGTACGGCTAAAAGAGCTATCGACCCATGACAGTTGGTATTAGAGCTTGGTTATGCTAGAAAAAGTAGATCAATGGGCTACAATTGATGGATTTGGCTTGTCAAAAATATATAAGGGTCGTGAGTGAAGCGGACACTCATTGAAATAGTGTAGAGATATTGCTAAGGATTTGATTTAGTGTGTAAGATATTGCATTTAATGGAACATTAATAGTGCATTGGGTGCAAGTTTGTACAGAAGTTGATGAGCTTGTTGTACAGCGCAAGACATTGATTATACATTCATTCATAGTAGTATTTGAAGGAATGAAAAACCATCTAAAAGGGTGAGAGATTTGACGGTTTATCTAGTGGAAGAAAGCCTTGGTCTTGCGAAAATGGCTTGACAACATCCATAAGGGATATAAAAGCTATCGATGAAGCCATGGTCTTGTTGGAAAGCGTTACCACAATAGATAGTTGACACATCCTATGGGATGACACATCTGAAAAGACGTGTTGAATAGACAAATTTTATTAAAGGAGTCCAAAATTGCATCAGAGGGTATGAATCTTACTCAAAGGAGTAAACCCAGAAGGGACATAATTGATCTAGGAAGGATCAATTGTGCATAATAATCACATGGATGTAATAAGGGAGTTGCAATGCTTATCCACAAGACTCGAGACGAGATGCTAAAGGAATAGCACATTATAGTTGCATAACTAGCGACAATGATACTTGATATAGTGAGCTAGAGCTACATAGTCATGTGGTGGAGTAGCAATAATGACTTGAGGCGTGGCGGGCTAGCACGACATAGTCACAAGATAAACATTGTGGCAATGACCATGGGATTCACAGTTACTTGTGCATAAGCAAGGTGAAGCTTGAGCTAGAGTGAAAGATACTTTATGCTCAACCTCTGTTAAGTCATTGGTGTGAGGGAGCCATCAAGAGGATGTACTCGAAGAAGGAATCATTAGGAGGACACACTTGAAAAAGAAGTGAGCAGAAGGTTGCACATAAGGAATGAGTCATTAAGAGAATGAGCTTGGACTAGGCTATAGGGGCCAAGACATCAAAGAATGTCTCTCAAAAGGTGTTAAGAGATGGCAATGATCATTGAAGCAGTGGCTAGGAGAGCCAAGTTGCTAGCGAATGGCTATGAGGGTCGCCAAAGACGTGCAAAGATGAACTTCAAAGAGATAGCATTAAAGTGTACAAACCTAAGAGGAGTTAAGATAACTAAGATGCTAGATAACATCAACTTCGAAAAAATTGTGATGGTCAAGATACCACAAGGGCATCAATTTAGAAAGGGTTAAAAATATCTAATCGAGTGTGAAAGTGTCATAACGAAATATAGTGGATTGATTGGACCTAATGTGAGCAAACTTATAAGTAAGAAATGGGACATACAAGCAAATCATGCTTTGTTAGCAAGGAATAAGACTTGTGTGAGAGCAAGGCATGAGACTTATGTTTCTCACATCGGTGGAATAAAATATTATATGTGGGGCTATTTATAAATAGACAGTCCAAAATATGAAGTAAGCATACAAGCTATAGAGGTAGTGCACACTTAAGCTACAAAGTTAGCGAGTTGAGAGTTATACGGGGATAGTGTGTTCAAGTTATAGATTTAGTGTGGTAAGCACAAGTTATCGAGGTGACAACCTAAATGCTTTAGAGGCAATGGGACAAAAGAAGTTGCAAAGGTGACAAACTAGAGAACTATGGAGACAATGGCACATAAGAAAATGTTAAGACAATGAAGTAGAGTCTATAAAGGTAGATTATAAAATCTGCCAAGGCAGCAGAGCCTAAGACACCAAAGTTGTGGAAGCAACTACCTAAAGATTGTAGGGGAAGCAAATGCTTAATGGTGCAAATTCAAGAAGACAAAGCCAAAAGGAAGTCAAGGGAGGAGCTTAAGAGTAACAACTTGTTAACTGTCTTGAAAGCTATGTTAGGTTAAGGGTGCCATTTATTAAAGCCTCTAGAACAATGATAGCCCAAGGAGACAAGTATAAAGCGATCAAAGGAGAAGCTTGAGTGGAGTAAGCTGAAGACTTACACGAAGATTCGAGAAGCCAACCTTGACAGGAGAAAACCTTCATGGAAGTGATGTCAGATTAAGGCGTCAATATGGGCATTGACATTTGTAGTGGGAGAAAATGTTACAAGTTGGCCTTTTGAACCAGTTTAGCAGGCAAATATGCTCGATTTTAGATGAAATTTGGTGTAAAAATCAAACATGAAGATGAAATCTTATGGTACAAATTTGTTAGTAAATGCATTTGTGTATTATTTTTTTCATATTTTTCCTATTTTGAGGTATTTGTATCTTTTTAGCTTAGATCGTTGTCCTGTGTAAGTAGAAAAATACATAGTTGCAGCCTTGCATTTTTATCTTTATGTCCATATAAGATATCACGTTAGAACCTTTCTGAGATAAGGGAAAAATCATTATGTCAATTTAGAAAAAGTATGTTTACTTATGCCATTAGGACTTTGGCTTAAAAAGCTTTTTAGGGAGGCACATCTGGTGACCCAAGAGGGCATTGTGGCATAGGCTTGGGATCAGAGTGTGGTGGCTTAGAAACTCTTTCTACACACTTAAAACTATATAATAAGGCTTATATTAAAATAAAATAAAGTTGTCTCTCTCCTTATTTAAAAAAAGTTTTTTCTTGATGTACACTAGAGACTATTTATACTGTGCGCTCTTTTAGACTTAGTATGCATGGATGCTTTGGCTATATGCTTATGTTGGCCTACGGACATGTTGCGTATAGGATTTTATTATATGGGTGATGAAAATCTATTTTGTACCATTATTTATCCAAGTGTGGCTTGAGTTTATTGGAAGGTTGGCATATTAGTCAAAAGTTGGTAAAATGTGCCACATGGTATGGTTAGAAAAGCTAACAACCTATGATAGCAGAAGAAGGAAGGCTTCATTAGGGGAAGTGTAGTAGAGGAGGTAGAAGGCAGAGGGGGCCGTTGTTTGTTTTGTTAGGCGTCGTTCATAGCTATTGTTCATCTACCTATGTCTTCATCGTAGCCTCTGTCACTTCTTTCTCACCCACATTGATCATCAATCATCCAACCTATCTCATTGTATAAGGATTTCTATTTGAAATTTCAAAAGGTATATTCATGACCCCTTCCATTATTCTAATCTTTTGATTCCAAAAATTTCATTATTATGATCTTTTCTTCTTTTGGATTTTAATTTTTTTTTTGGTTACAGGTCATAATCTAAATTTGATTGTAATTTAATTGGATTTGTGTTTGTTAAGTTGATAATTTTTGGAATGTCATAGGGGTACATCATCATTGCTATTAGTATTTGTTTGTTGGGTTACTTATCACATGTTTCATATTTGGCCTAAATGAAAAAGGAAAGCTTGAATTTTAATAATTTTCATGTCCATAAGCTTGTTTCTACTTGTCAAGGGACCATTCCAAGTGCGTTCTCTCAATATCATTAGCTATATGGTTTTTTGTGCACCTCAAAGTGATTTGCTAATGACCATTCAACTAGTTTAATTTCCATGTATATGCATGAGCAGGTTTTTTTAGTATGATTAGCTATAATTATTGCATGCACTTCAAAATCATTTGCTAATTATTAATTGATCTAAGACTTTGGCATTTTTTATTTTGGTAGGATGATTTTCACTTAAAGGTGTTCAAATTGAAATTATAATTCAATAGAAAAATCACGCTTCTTAGTTTTTTCATTCTAGTAAAATTCATTTATTTATGGCGTAGTTAGTTGATTAGATTGCTCTTATTTTGAAATTGTTATTTAGTAGAAAAAAGGTCACCCTTTGAAGTTTTTTTCATTTTGACATACTTTCTTTGTTAACATACTATACAACATTGACTCATTCTGATGTATCGAAATTTTTTTCAAGGAAAAAGGTGATAAGCAACTCTAATGCCACTCCTTATATGTTATGAGTCCATTATTTATAGTATATCATAGCATTACATAGTTAAGACATTAGTACATTGAAAGCCATGGATAATAAAATGTTGTTGTTTAACTAGGAACACAAGGACTTGGCAAGGGAAACTGTGAGAAACATGGTACATGTATAATAACTCAATCTATGTTGTGTGCCCTTTTTTCCCAACAAAAATCCATTTGTCTTGTTTAGTTTAGAAAAAATGATACATGTTGATGTGGAAGCATCCAACATGGAAGTCCAAGAGTTAGATCAAGAAATGACCCAGGTTCAAAATATGATGATGTTGTCAAAATTTAAGAATCAGGCACAACTTTCCAAGGTTGTTTGGATGTTTCCAAATGAAGTTCATGAATAGTCTTCTAGAAGATTAATTAATCAAAAGAGTCCAAGTTCAAAGTTACATTTAATATTTCTCTTTAAACAAAAATATCTTATTAATTCTGGAAGGTTAATTAGTTAGAAAAGTCTAAAGTTCAAATGGTTCATTTAATGTTTCTCTTTAAACAAAAATATCTCATTAATTCTTCAATTTCCTATGCTTGGAGGGATGCTTTAAGACTATTTTCCAATTTCCTATGATTGGAGGGATGTTCCAAAGCTCTTTATTTATAAGTTTCAGATCTAAGTCTCTGCAGATAATTGCAAGTGATTATTCAAAGAAGTTAAAGAGCCATTGTGCTTCTTTCTCTAAATTTCTTTATCTCTTTGGTGGATTCCATTGAATGGTGAGTGCATAAGCTTTGTAACTCTAAGGTTCTGAGCTCCTTGGAGTGGTGGGCATTTATCTATCACAACCCATTAATCTATTTTTTTCTCTTATCTTCCCTCTCAATTTTATCCTATATCAAGTTTGGTATTAAGAGCTCGATTTTGATGGCTACTCGTGGATCTTATCATCATGGTTTAGAAAATGATATTCATGATTTTGAAATGGATGAGATGAGGAGACAGATTGAAGAACTCCAACAATGACTTCATTATTATGAAGGATTGGGAGATGGTAGAAATGTTTCTACTGATAGTGATCATGAAAATCCTTTTAGGAATGAGTCTCAAATATCAAGTGACGATTCCTTTTCTCGCCATCATCAAAGAAGGGGAAAAATCACTTATTTCAAAAGGATGTTGATGCGAAGGTTGATATTCTAGAATTTGAAAGGAAAATGCAACCATGTGAGTTCCTTGATTGGTTGCATATTGTTGAACATATCTTTAAATTTAAAGAGTATATAAGAAATAGAAGGTGAAATGGGTGGCCCTAAAACTTAGAAAATATTTTCCTTATGGTGGGAGAATTTGAAGAAGCACAGGGCTCATGAAGGTAGAAGTCAGATTAGAACACGGGAAAAATGAAAATGGAGCTAAAACAAAGATTCTTGCCTGAAACTTATCGAATGGAGATGTACTGTAAAATTCAAACCTTGTAACAACAAAACATGATTATGGAAGAGTACACCACTAAATTTGAATATCTTATGTTAGAGTGTGATTTGGTTGAACCAGAAGAGCAAACTATTATACATTATTTAAGAAGACTGAGAAAAGAGATTGGAGATTCAAATCAATTGCAACAATAATGGTCTTTTAATGATGTGAGAAAGCTTGCCTTGATTGTTGAAAAGTAGCAAAAAGAGGTTCACAAAAGTGTCCCTAAACTAGACTTTCCCTTCAACCCAAGAGATTGATTCCAATTCAAAATCATCTTCTTTAGCCAACCATGTTGATGAGAGGCCTAATCCTAGGATAGACAAGCAGCCTATAGATTCCAATGCTAGTTCAAAGAAGTGTTTTAAATACTAGGGCTATGGCCATATTGCTTCTAAATGCCTAAACCATAGAATTGTGATTATGGTTGAAGAAAGAGAATTCGAAGAAGAAATGACAAAACCAGTATATGATGAGGAAGTTGTGTATGCTGATGAAGGGAAGATGCTTGTAATCTATAAGAATTTGAATATAACTTCAAAGGAGAAGGAGGATAAGTGGATGGAAGAGAGCATTTTCCACACAAGATGCACCTCTCAAGGTAAAGTTTATGATTGGATTATCGATTCCAGGAGTTGCTTTAATGTTATGGCTGCAAAAATGGTGGAGAAATTAAGGCTAAAAATAAAAGAGCATCTGAAGCCATACAAAATTCAATGGTTTCACAAAGAGAGTGAGGTAAAAGTTAATAAACATTGCTTAGTTCTTTTTTCAATTGGAAGGAATTATAATGATGAAATCTGTTGTGATGTAGCTCTTATGGATGTTTCTCATTTACTTTTGGATAGACCTTGGCTGTATAATAGAAGGTTTATTAAAGATGGCTTTAAAAACACTTATTCTTTTGTGAAAGATGATGTTCATATTGTTTTGGCTCCAATGAAACCATATTTGCTTGCCAAGCCTAAAGGGGAAGAATGAAACACTTTAATATTTGAAAATTTAATTGAAAAAGAGATGTGGGATGGTAAAGAAGTCTATGCTCTTGTTGTTATTAAAGAATCAAGAGTCTGGAAATTTAATTGAAAAAGAGATGTGGGATGGTAAATAAGTTTATGCTTTTGTTGTTGTTGAAGAATCAAAAGTAGAATTACATTATCACTGTCCTACCCCAATCCTCGGCATGTGATTGGCATAGAAGGTCACCATTAGGAAACCTCCTACAAGTCTGACAATGTATAATAATATACTAAGACACATAGTCATAGTAACACATTTAAAAATAGACATATCCATTTCTATCGAAAAATCGGTAGAGTTTCCTCTATTTTTGGACATCTGGGCACGAGGCCTACACAACAACCAAGGGCTACATGCCCTATACATAACCTGTACACTAAATCAACATCACAGTAGCCTAAACAACACAAGGCTATACTTATTAGGCTTCATCCAAACAAAACACATATATACATATATACAACCACTAAACCAACTACCAATATTACACCATTTATATACCTTTGATCTTCATAGGAAGTGATTTACTTGATCAGTGAGTAGATCTGAAACCAGGATGGGGTAGAGGGGTCATGGGTGTATCCTCAAGCTTTAAAAAACATGGAAAAGAAAGGAGTGAGTTTCATAGAAACTCAGTGAGTAGATAATCTCATAAAACCAATACCTCATTTATAAATCATGTTTGAACGTATACATATAGCCATGAAAATATGTTGACTCGCTGAAACATCTAAATCTCACAATAAGATTCAAAATACTATGTCCATCAAAGGAATTAAGTAATTAAAACTAGGATATTCAATAACAATAAAAGTAAACAGGAAAGAAAACCAGCAAGCTTTCTAAAATTTCATCAAATCTCAATACAGTAAAACATTCAACTGGATTTCCAAAGAATAAATTTTAAGAGGTAACCATCATAGTCTAAATATAATCACTGTCATAAGGCATCCAATACGTTTATCAGATAGTCCTTAGAAGCTAGGTCAACTAATTTGGAGAATTGAATCACTCAATCTAATTGGATGTAATCAATATTAAAATTAGCACTTGAGCTTAAATCTAAAATTCTCTATCTAAGCACACCAATAACTATTAATATTAAACTTTAATATTTAAGTTGAACTTTCAAGGTCAAATAGCAAAATCACCTACTTAGGTTTTTTAGTTGAAACTCTAAATTTGTTGATGTTAGTGTGCTTCATCCTTCAGCAGAAGCTTCACTAAAGCAAAATAATGCAAAACAACAAGGAAAATTTTAGTTTGCTTCAGCTTAGCACAATGAGGGTTTTAGATGAACTATCTTGAAAACTTGATGTAGATAAGCTATAACATAAATATAATGATTTAGAAACACTCATCAAGGTCTAAAGTGCCGATGAGTAGCTCGTCATAAGTTGAAGCACCACTGGCGAGCCGGTTAGAAATGTTGATCGAACAACATCGAAACAGGGGAGGGAGAGCTCTACTGGTTGAATGGTGAAATGGAATATGTTGGAAAGGAAGCTCATCGGCTAGATGCGTCAGACAATGAAGATGGGAAAAAGACAATGTGATTAGAGCAATGGAGGAAAGACATCGGTACAGGGGAAGCTTTGGGAAGAAAGGAGGCTGAGCGCGAAGAAGAAAGCTTTGTCGAAGAAGAAGGAAAGTGATAGAGAACTGCTGGACTCTAGACGAATGGTGACAGCGAGCCAAGACGTAGCAGTTCGTTAGGACTTCCTCATGAAAGTAGGGGAAAGGCTTCAGGAAAAGTTTGGAGTGCATGAGAAGAAAGGAATCGACTGGAAAACTTTTATATCATAAAAGAAATAGGATAAATTGCACTTTAACCCTATCAACTTCCCACTGCCTTCAAAAAGGTCCTTCTGAAAAAAGGTAAAATCACATTATGGTCCCAACAAAATTTTTAAAATATTCACTTTAGTCCATAAGAAAATATATTTATTTTCATTTTCTTATTTTATTTTTCAAGATATTACAATCACAATCCACTAGTTCATCGTATATTGCAAGAATTTATAAATGTTATTGCAAATGAAACACTACATGGTCTTCTGCCTATGAGAGACATTTAGCACCACATTGATTTAATTCGTGGCTCTATTCTTCCAAATAAAGTAGCTTATCAAATGAATCCTAAGCAACATGAGGAGTTACAACATCAAGCTGATGAATTACTTTCTAAAGGATTGGTAAGAGAACGCATGAGCCTATGTTTAGTTTTAGCCTTGTTAGTGCCTAAAAGGATAACTCATGGCAGATGTGTGTAGATAGTAAAGCTGTTAACCAGATCACTATCAAGTAGAGGTTTCCAATACTCGGACTTGATGATTTACTTGATCAATTGCATGGTGCTATTATCTTTTCTAAAATTGATCTTCATTGTAGTTATCATTAAATAAAAATGAGACTTAGTGATGAATGAAAGATAGCTTTCACAACAAGAAATGGTCTTTATGAGTGACTTGTTATGCCATTTTGGTTTTCTAATGCTCTAAGCACATTCATGCGATTAATGACTCATATGTTAAACCCTTTATAGGTAAATTTGTTATTTTTCATTTTGATGATATTCTTGTTATAACAAGTTTGAATTTGAACATCTAAAGCATTTAAGGCAAGTGTTTCAGATTTTGAGCGAGCAGAAGCTTTATGCTAACTTAAAGAAGTGTCATTTCTTCACAAATAACATTATTTTTCCAGGTAATATTGTATCCTCTATCGGAATTGAAGTTGATCCTAGCAAGATTGAAGCAATTACTAGTTAGCTAGTCCCTAAATCAATTTATGAAGTTCAAAGCTTTCATGGCCTGATCTCTTTCTATCAAAAATTTATCAAGGAATTATTACTGAGTGCAGGAAAGGGAATTCATTTGAATGGACTTTAGTAACAGAAAAGAGCTTTTGATCTAATAAAAAAAAGATAACAAAAGCTTTTATTCTTGTACTTCCAGATTTTGACAAAATATTTGAAGTTAAATGTGATGCCTCTAATGTGGGTATTGGTGCTATTCTTAGCTAAGAGGGTAGGCTAATTTCATTCTTTAGTAAGAAGTTAAATGAAGTACTTGTAAGTCTAAGATAGGTGCCCTAGAGCTAATTGGGATTGAGCTCTATTGTATCTATGACTGTACTCTCTTTATTGATTTGATAATATGTAAAGGTTGTTTATTCATCTTACATTGCATTTCTTATTTATTGCATATTAAGATGATGTCTATAGTAAGAAGTTCATTTAATCAATCCTATAAAGGGTTATAGGATTATGAGGTTGATTATTAATGATTTATAACTTTTGCACTAAAATGACACTGGTCAAGATCTAATAATTAGGCGTTATTAGATCTGTGGAGACTAGACGATGTGGTGATTTCTCATTTGATGAGCAGCTGACCTCACAAGCTGAGATGTAAGTGAGTTACATCTGAATACACATGTAGACACGACTCAGTTAGTTTGGAGAAATATAACTGACAATCGTGATCTTGTCAGACCTAATTAGTGATACTATGTAGAGCTGCGACAATAGTTAATCTCCAGTGGTGATCATATGACTAATCCTTCGACTTGAGATTGAGGGATATCTTTTGCATGAAAGGTTATACTTTGACCAAGTCAAAAGTGACTCTATTTATGGGGAACAATAAAGATTTGAGTTAGATATTTCTGAAAATGTAGTTAGGTATTGCTTAATCAAGAGAGGATTCATTACTACTCTTTAGAGTGATGTCCAAGGCCACTCAACGAATTAGTTTGGCTAATTAAATCCTTGCGCAAGGTTGAATCGAGACTCAGATTGGATTTGAGTGCTCGGATTC
>JANHAO010004075.1:0-24900 GCA_026873985.1 Saraca asoca
GACATCAAGATTGTGACGCAACATATTAGTCTCCCAATATGGAAGTTGAAAGAATATAGACTTCTTCTTCCATTGTTACGTGTCAACTTCATCATTATTTGCACGAGCTCGCTTCCTTTTAGCATCCCCTTGTACTAGCTTCCCAAATGTAATGTTGATGTCCTCTACTTGTCTGAAGATTTTTGTGCTTGACAATGCTCTTAGAGAGCTTCTAAACTCTTAACTCCAATCAAATCGAAGCCTCATTAACCGAAACTTATGATTTGCTCCAAGAAAATGGTGATACCCCCAAAAACACCATTTTCTACTATGAGGCAAATGTAGTGGAACTGCATCGAAGTTACGAGTCAGGCAAGCTAATCCAGTGTGTGTATTCCAGCCAGACAGAGTACCAAGCCCAGGGAAATCACTAATCGTCCACATCAATGCTGCCTGCATTTTGAACATCTGATGCATTGAGACATCATAAGTGTCCACACCCTCCATCTATGACTCATTCAACTCTTTTATAAGAGGTTACAGGTAGACATCAATGTCATTTCTTGGCATTCATTTACCCGGAATGATCATAAAGAGAATGAAAGAAGTTAGCTTCATACACATCCATGGCAGTAAATTGTATGGTATCAAAATTACAAGCCAGATGTTGTAGTTAGTACTTATGGTTCCAAAAGGGTTGAATCCATCAGTAGCTAGACCTAGGTGAATATTTCGAGGATCTGAAGCAAATTTTGGTTGAGTTATGTCAAACTTCTTCCATACTTTAGAGTCTCTTGGATGCCTCATACAACCAGTGTTACGATTCCAATTACATGCTAACTCATATGCTTAGCCATCTTACTCGACATAAACAACCTTTGCAACCTTTGCTTTAGTGGAAAGTAGCGTAACACTTTCACAAGCTATTTCTTCTTCTTACTAACAACCCTTTCCTTCCATCTGGATGTCTAACATCTCTTGCTTATTTCCCTATTCTCATCCTCACCCCAATACAACATGTAATCATTTGGACAAGCATGTATCTTAGTGTAATTGAGACTGAGTTTGCTAATGGTTCTCTTAGCCTCATACAAAAAACTAGGTATCTTGGGATGTGGGAATGCATCCTTCAATAATTCCAAGATCATTGTCATAGCTTTATCTATCATGCCACACAAGCACTTGATGTGGTATAATTTTATTAGAAAGGATAGTTTGGAGTACTTCATACACCCTTCATATAGTTCTTGATTTCCATCATTTAGCAACTCATAAAAGTCGGCTGCGACTTTATCCAAAATCTGTCCCTACATGTCATTGTTATTACCAGCATCATCATCAAATGAGTTAGTCTCATTGTCATCATGCATACTACCAAACCCAAATGCATCATTGATCATGTCTTCTAAAGGATGTTGGAGACCTATATCTTGGGAGTTTCGACCGTGTGGGCTCTACTAGAAGATGCTTCAGGTTCATTGCATTCTCCATGCCATACCTACTTCTTGTATTTTACTGGAAATTGCTTTTGAGTTAAGTGGTCTTCTGCCTCTGCTCTATTCAACCATTTTTTAAATTTACAACTGCGACATGAACACAGTATTCTCCTTTCAACAGATTGTCATTCAAATGCCAAATCAAGGAACTTATTCAGTCCTTCCTTATACTCACCTATTTTCCTTGATAAACTAATCCATGATTTATCCATATCTATCATTTTAAAACACACACGAGGCACTTTTAGAGGTGAGAAGAGGAGCAATACAGCATAATGCAAAGTTAAGATATTATGGGCAGAAACTTGTATAGCAATTCTAGTCCATCCAGAAGAACCAGAATCTTAATTTGAACTAAACATAGATTTCATTCTAATCATAGGTTTAGAACATGGTATAGAAGTTAGTAAACTTGGATTGGGTGAATAAGGGCAGCATATGGCTATAAACTATGATGTTGGATATGACACTCTTGGTGGCTTAAAAGGGCAGCATATTGCTTATTGAAATTATTTTTCTCATTAACCTTTTACAAAGGAACCTAAAGGCAATTAAATGTGTTTGATAGCAGAGAGAAAGAGTGAGAAACAACTACATCAATTACTCAACTTCCAAACACAATAGCTTAAAAATGGAGTAAAGGTAAAGAAAGTACCTCGAGAGTATGATCTTCAAGAGCCCAAATGAATATTTTGACAATGAAGTGTTATCAATAGCAGAGAGAAAGAATTGTGAAACAACTACACCAATTTCTCAATTCTCATCTTCCAAACACAATAATAAGAAATAGATGAATATAATTAAATTCAGATTATAGTATATAAATAGATGTGAGAGACATCAACATTTTTTTCCTTAAAATTTACTAAAGTTTTGGAATTTGGTATGTAACGGTGATAACAGCAACTAGGTTTTCAGCCTACCAATAGAAAAGTAACCAGGTCTTCAAATAAAACCCCAATAGCCAATATATAATGTCATTTATACTTAGGGTTATAATGATCCATGTGTAAAATTAAAAATGGTAGTTCTAACAAATTTTGGAAGCATCATATTGCAATAGGAGAAAAGGATCAAATTATAGGAAATGTCAAATGTCACAACCATGCAAACATATCAAGCAATTCTCAAAACTGAATTCATTATCTTAGAGATTTATTATGGATTTATCTTATATAATGTCATTTATTTTGGATTTGTCTTAGAGATTTCAATCTGAATTCAATATGATTCAAAGGAGCATAGTAGACTTTGTAAACTTACTTTTTTCTGTGTTTTCTTCATATCTTTGCTTATCAATTTGATTAGAAAAATCTTAGTAATTTGTGAACAAAAAAGGGGATGGTTTTCTACATTTTTGTCAATATGTTGTTCTCTTATTAGCATCACATATTTTTGTAATGGTTTGTGGAATCCCATAGATGAAACTAGTGATGCTAAGTTGCTAAGTTGGTTAGTTAATATTGTCAAAGGACTAGTTTGGATTTCTTTGTAGTTTCTTGAAAGCTTATGGGACCTTTTTGTACTGGATGTCTCCTACCATTGTTTCTGCAATCATTTTCATGGGATGTGCATTTTTTTGTAAGGCCCCATTGAATGTTGGAACCATTTTCACAGTTCTAGAGCTGGAAAATCATCTCTTTTATATTTAATACTTGAAGATATACCAAAAATTTCAAGAACTAAGTTATTAACCAAGCAATGTTAGTTTATTATCATTTAAAATTAATTCAATAGTCTTAATCTTTCTTTTTCATGATAATGAAAATCAAATAGGTGTCGGTGGCTCTAGCCTATGTTTCTTAGTCTTCGCGGATCCAAAGTGGGATGATTTGTGATAAAGTACTATTTGGAAAACCAATGGACCATGACAAATATGAGAATGGCATCAAAACTTGTGCCTTGGATAAGGACATCAATGGTTTCAGCCATGATGATCTAACTGAAATAGGTCAAGGAGGGATTAATATGAGAGGAGGACAAAAACAAAGGATTCAACTAGCTTGAGTAGTATATAATGATGTTGATTTTTATCTCTTAGATGACTATTTCAGTGTAGTAGATGCACATACTTCTGCTATTCTATTTAATGTAACAAGAAGAGTGCTTTCACATTCCTAAAAAGATAAAATAAATTATTGGCCTCATCATTTTTCATAAACTAACTCAGTTTATATAATTTTCAAGATTGTGTAATGACTACTTTAAGAAAGAAAATAGTTATTCTAGCGACTCATCAAGTGGGGTTCCTCTTAGTAGATGATAAAATCTTGGTAATGTATCTCATTTTTAGAAATTTTTATATTGATTTAAGCATGCATAACATAACTTCTATATAAATGCATAGTGTCATGCAAATTATAGGTAACTTCCATAATGATACTATTTTACCCTGCCTAACATTTGCCTATCACTGCCAGAGCAACTCATCTCAATCAAGAAGTTATGAAGAGTAAGCTTTATTGACGGTGATAGTGTGATTGCTTTTAAAATTGTTATAGATATCACATACTCATATATGTTTTTTTCTTGTGTAATAACTCAGCCCACACAGCAACTACTCTAGTAAGACTCACACCTAACAAATCATCACCGAAACCTCAGAAACCAAAGAAGCCAGCTTGTCACTCTCCTTGTTACAGTGAGCAAAATGGGAACTTGGATGATTAATCAAGTAGGAGTGATCCTATCAAACAAACTAACAATATTGTGAGACCATAGACAAGTCACATTAATCAAATCAAAAGCCATCTTTGAATCACTTTCAACATGTAATTTATTTTATTAAATTAGAAAGTTGCAAATGCAACTTGTGATGTAACGAAGATTTAAGAAATTAAAGGATAAAAATTATTGACCGATTATTGACCGAAACCAGTGTGGCCTCTAATTTGTTTGCAATTCCCATTCATCCTCGGGATCACACTTCATAAAAAAAACAAAAATTACAGTCACAAACATTACGAAAACAAAAATTTTAGAAACTCACTGATCGATGTGACCACCACTGAGACAAAGCATATTCCAGCAGAGGCGTGCACAACAATTGCTAACAAAATTGTTATTGTGTGGGCAATAAAGAAACTCACTTGTGGAAGGCCAAGCGACGTTATTGGCTACAACATGGAGAATGACAACAACAAAAATGCAGAGAACGTAGAGAACAACGAAGAAGAAATTGAAGTTTGAAGTGTTATACCCAGAAGGTATGGCTTTTAGTTAGGGAACTTGTACTTTAACATAGCAATAGTTATCACTTGAATTGCCAGTATTATTAATAAAATTCTTAGTACTAGCGGCGGTTAATTAAACTGCTGCTAATTTAAAATTTAGCGGTGATTTATTTGACCACCGCTAGTTAATTGCCTTCAATCACCGAAATTTTTTGTAGTGATATTAGACTTTGAGTTTTAAAACTATCATTTTAGTTAATAAGATGTGAGATAGATAAATAAAAGGGTTAAAAAAAATGAATCTATCAATGAATAAATTAAGATAAAAATTAAACATGAAATAAATTAAAAAATTGCATTTGTGAGAGACCAAAATTGTGTTTTACTCAAGAAAATATATATGCTGATAAAGAATAAAAAATATATAATTTTAGCCAAGAGTTTTTGGCTCAAGTGACACCCAATATTTCTTAAAAAGTATTATCCTTTTTTATATTTCGAGTTCGATCCTAAAACTTTATGTGTCTTGCTATATGGATTAGTTATTCTTACTATTATAAGAAATAAATAATTTTAATTTTAATTTTAATAGCATAATTAACTTAATGGCACAACATATATTTTCAGGTAAAATAATCACTTTAATAACATTACTTACTCTCAACAAATTTAGCAATGGCAAACTCTTACATGTATATATGTTGACGGTGAAATCCGGTCAACCAAAAAAGTTTAGTAAATCCTAAACTGCAATTTGATAAGTGTAAAAAAGAAAAAGAGGAAGTAAAGGAGGAAATATTAAGGAAACACTGGGAACTTTTTAACATGGTTCAGCCAAAGTGCAGGGATCCCTACATCCATAGTAGTTTTTGTTATTTCTCGGCTTATTTTTGCTTAGAAGAGTAATAGTACATTGTTGGCTCTATGATTCTATTTTACAGAGAGTTCATTCCTCCAAAGGATCCTTCCCTCAGTGCAATAATCTTAACCCCTATTTATAGTTGCTAGGATATACAATCTTAACGTATTTCAAAAAAAGAAAAATAATAAATTAATTACAAGTTGATTTCTACAAGTTGGTGTCTGCAAGTTGGCTATGCAAGCTGGTCCCTTCTCAAGTTTAACCACAGCAAGTTTCTGGATAAAAGCTGAGAAAGTGTTTAATGATCTGTGAGCTAGACCTCATCCTTGGTGACCTAAGGTTGCTGCTTTGCCCCTTGTCGACCAGTGATTTGAGTCAGTGCTTGGCGAGCTTGTGCCTTTACTCTAGCAAGATCCATCATAGCTGAGCTGGGGTTCTTCACAAGATGGACTTGTCCGTTGAGCTTTTGCCAGCCCATTTGCATGGCTCCAAAAATATACACAACATTAGCCCCCAAGTCTCAATGCATTCTATGAATTGGGAATTGTAGTTTACTAGCAAAAGTTGGTGATTGTACTCTACCATGTCATTGCTTAGACATTTGTCTCACTATTTTACCACGTGATTCATTTAATGCATACTTTTCATAGCCATTGGCATGGCAACCTTATTATTTGTTGAACCATTAAATGGAGGGCAGTTAATTAGTCTCTAGACCTATCGGTCAGGCGAGCCATATAAGACGTGAAAAAACTTTCTTTCCTATTTCTCAGAATGACCTCATGGACGCATAGGTTGAGGCCCCACATTTTTTACAGTCTAGATCTTAGATGGGGTGCTGTAAGGCGTGTATGGCCTGCTGCATAGGAAGTTCTCATGGACAATTTCTCTCTAAGGATTTTAAGAAGTTTTGTATAGATTTTATTTCCTCATAATGATGCTAATGAATTCAGTTCTTTCATCTTTATTCTTTTGCCTCATTCTGCCTTCTTGGGAGGAGAATAGGGAGAAGTTTAAGAGCAACTCGACCAACGATTGAATGATGGATGACTTGCTCATCAGATATGTCAATCCTTAGCCTACCAGGGGTTCAGCTTTCTAAAAGCTAGCCTTCCTCTTGGGAGATAATAGCTGTAGGCTAATTTTAATCTATATTTTTGAACCTCCTTGTGTATATCTACCTCGTTGAGTGAGGTTTTTAATGAATTTTTTATAATTTTCTCACTTTTCTAAGCATGTCAAGCTAGAAGTTCAATAGGTTGTAGATGACAACTTATAGGTTAACATGAATAAGTTTCTACAAATCATGACTTGATAAACATTAGATAAAATGAATGCCTAATAAGTCAATCGACCTCGATTAGCAAAGCATCATTTAACAGATATTAGTCAAGTACTGAGTAGGCCACAAATGATAACATATAAATTAATATAAATGGACCATAGCTAACAAATCATGACTTAAAAGGATATGTGCCAAGTTGAATGGCCAATGGATCACATGAATGCATAGTAGGTCACATGAATGTGGTGCCAAGAAGTAGGTCGCATGAATATGGTGCCAAGAAGTAGGTCGCATGAATGCGGTGTCAAGAAGTAGGTTGCATAAATGTGGTGTCGAGAAGTAAATTGCATGAATGCGGTTCTATTGTATGCGAGATTCGATCTTGGACAGACCCTCGAGCAACTCGAAAATGGCAAAGGAACCAGCCCAAGGAAATGATCAGGTTGCTACGACCTCAGGTGGCTTCGCGAAGTGATCTCCACAGCTCAAACCCACGGGCTGATAAGCGAGCTTGACCTCAGCTCCATTACTCACGAATGGATAAGCGACCTAGCTGATGAAGCATAACCCGTGACCTGAAAGCTCGATAAAAGACTAAGTCATGTCTTGCCCCAACGGATAAATGGGGTCCTTGCCTGTAGAAGACGGCTTGTAGCAGCTGAAAGTAGAAAACTTAGTCTGCATATTCTATCTTGCACATTAAATGCTAATGTAAAAGGTTTACTGCAGATGTAATTACCATTGTAACCTCCTTCCTCTATAAATATAAGGAAGGAGCCCCTTTGCAAAAGATGACTAAGATTCCATACCAAAACTCTATCAAAACAGAGATCGAACATTGTAATATTGTAGAAACACTGTATCAATAACACGCTATCGTGGACGTAGATCTGGTAATATCTAGATTTGGCCCAACCACGTTAAACCTTATGCTTCCTTCTCTACTCTTCCCTTCCTCCTCTTTGATTATCTTTTTGTTCTGCTACATTTGAACTGGTTAGAGGTCAGAGATCCCGAACAATCCCCTGTTGGCTGGAGTTTCGATCATAACCAAAATCTGACATTAACATTTTGGCACCGTCTGTGGGGATCTCACCTATTCTGGTTCATTTCCATTGCAATGGCCAAAGGAAGAGTCATCAGAGCCTTAAATGTGCAACCTCATCCTCCGAATGGCCATGTTTCGACAACAGACTCATCAACTGTTCCCGTCATTAGAGCAGCTACTGGTATTCCTCGAGCCAGTTTAGCACAATCAGTCCTCACTGCCAATGGCATTGAGAGGTCACAAACCCGGCTTCAATGCTAGGAGAAACTTGAATACATGATGGGAGAGCTAGCTAAAATAGTCATGATGTTGGTGCAAGCACGAGCCCAGAATGTGCAAAGGCAGACTAAAGCCACCATACCTGAGGTCGAATGTTCCGGTGAGGCCAACCAGGAGCAGACTTCCTATCACCATCCACATGGCCGAAATGGTGAACCAAACCACCAAGTCTTTAGCCAGAGACTGGGGGGCTTGGGTGTTTTGGTGGAAAACCTCCTTCAAAGGGTCAGGCATCTAGAGGAGCATCCTCAGAGTTAGAATGACCAAGGTCGCTTTGGGGAACAAACCCTTTTCTTTAGGGAAATTATAAAGGAACCCCTTCCGTGCAAGCTTAAAGTTCCAGCCATTCCACTGTATGACGGACACAGTGACCCGCATAACCACCTGGACTTGTTCAACATCTAGATGGATCTACAAGTCTGTAACCCCTTAATCAGATGTCGTGTCTTCTCGGCTACCTTAGGTGAAGTTCCCCGAATATGGTTCAGGAGCCTCCCAACTCGTAATATAAGTAGTTGGGAAGACTGTCAAGAGAGGTTTGTTGATCAATACCGAGCACTGCAGAAGCAACTTGCACCCCTATGCCACCTCACTATGATCTTCCAAGGCAAGCAGGAAGCACTGAAAGATTACATTGCTTGCTTCAGGCATGAGGTCAATAATGTTGAGAAGCCCTTAAATGAGGTTATTCTAGCTATCGTTTCAGTGGGACTCCATAGGGATGGGAAGCTATTCAAGAGCCTGTACAAATCCTCAGTTGGCAACCTAGGTGAGTTCTATGAGCGGACCATGAAACAAGTTAGGTGGGATGAGACTTTCGGCTCATAGAAAATCGAAACAAGTGGTTCAGCTTTGAACAGGAAAAGAAATAATCGTGGAAATGGAAATGGCAACCTCGAATGCCAGCTCACTAAAAAGAGCAAGGATGAACAACCTTTACCCCAGACTCACCACAACACTTATAGCATCTTGTTAGATACTTAGGACAAGATCTTCGTAATGGAAAGGGACAAGGAAGACTTTAGAAAGCCTCCACCCTTGAAGACTCTCGGTAAGTCCAGACTCAACCGGGAAAAATTCTATGCATATCACAATGAATTTGGGCATGTCACTTCAGAGTGTTGGCATTGAGAGATGCTATCGAGGATCTCATCAAAAGAGGTCACTTACATGATTACGTTGTGCGGCCCTCCAGGCAACAACATGGATCATCCCAACGAGACGTCAAACAAGAGCAATCTCCTACTATCAGGATGATATTTTAAACTCTTGTACTTATTTGTAAATTGCATGAACATTTTGAATACAACTACTAATATTAAGTTTTTCTTCTAACAGGTGATTTGCCTAACTGGCACCCTTTTTATTTGGGCACAAGATCGCCCCGACCATAAGATCGGTCACCCTTTTTATTTGGGCACAAGATTGCCCCGACCACAAGATTGATCACCCTTTTTATTTGGGCACAAGGTTGCCCTGATCACAAGATCGGTCACCCTTTTTATTTAGGCACAAGATCGCCCCAACCACAAGATCGATCACCCTTTTTATTTGGGCATAAGATCGCCCTGACCACAAGATTGGTCACCTTATCTATTTGGCCACAAGATCGGCCCGAGCACGAGATCGCTCACTCATTAAGTCGTAACTCTCATGCGAACTCAATTAAGTCATAACTTTCATGCGCACTTCTCTATTTGGCCATAAGATCGGCTTGGGCACGAGATCATTCACCCGTTAAGTCACAACTCTCATGTGCACTTCTCTATTTGGCCACAAGATTGGCCCGAGCATGAGGTCGCTCACCCATTAAGTCATAGCTCTCATACGAACTCAATTAAGTCGCAACTATCATGTGCACTTCTCTATTTGGCCACAAGATCAGCCCGAGCATGAGATCACTCACCCATTAAGTCACAGCTCTCATGCGAACTCAATTAAGTCATAGCTCTCATGCACACTTATCTATTTGGCCACAAGATTGGCCCGAGCATGAGATCGCTCACCCATTAAGTCGCAGCTCTCATGCGAACTTAATTAAGTTACAGCTTTCATGCGCACTTATCTATTTGGCCACAAGATCATCCTAAACATGAGATCGCTCACCCATTAAGTTACAGCTCTCATGCGCACTTCTCTATTTGGCCACAAGATCAGCCCGAGTATGAGGTCGCTCACCCATTAAGTCACAGCTCTCATGCGAACTCAATTAGGTCGTAGCTCTCATGCCCACTTATCTATTTGGCCACAAGATCAGCTTAAGCATGACATCACTCACTTGTTAATTTCGTGGCTCCCATGTGAACTTATTTTATTGTTTAATGATTTTTGCACTAATATGTTCATTTATTTGGCCATAAGATCGGCCCGAGCATGGTATCGCTCCGGTTCACAACTCACACTGTCTTTTGACTATGCGCAGATTGCACAGATGATTCAGACTGAAGCAATTGCAAAAGAAAACAAAATAGACAGAAATTGCAAAAATAAATCTTATTCATTAAAAGACCTCAACGAGGCAGATTTACATCAGAAAGCTCTGTATACAGACTAGACAAGACACAAAGGAAAAAACCTATGGCTAAGAAGAAGGATCAACCATGAAGGGTCACGCCTCAATTTATTGGGGACCGTGCACCATAACTTTCTTCTTCCAGTGCACAATCAACGATAGCGCTGCATCCTGTCATCCTCAACCACCTACTTCTCCTGAAAGAAGCTAACCAGGAAGCCCTGGGAGCTTGGCCGGCCGAGCAAATGCCTCAAGACAGAGCTGAAAGGACGTAGTCTGGGATCCCTATGAGATCCTTCCATGTTACTAAAGGAGATGAGTTCTCCGAGTTACCCATGCAGTAGACCATACATGCCTCTGAGGAAGGCCAGAATGCCAAAAATGGTGGTTCATCAGAAGACTCCATGGTTTGCTTAAGTGCAGAACTCAAAAGGGATTGTCTCTTCCTTATATAGAGCTGGGACCATCTTTACCAAAAGATTTGGAACCATTCCCCCAACTGTCATCATTAATAAGCATCAGAAAGGGCTATGTTAACTCAGCAATAGCCGCTGGACACGTGCTATCAGAAGTACAGCTTGGAACAGATGAAACAATAGTCTCAAGAAAAGGCTTTGACTGATCTAAAATCATAGAGCTTCAACTCCCAGCCTGCTGAAAGTGAACTGAGAGTTAGGGGGCTAATGTTGTATATGAGATTCGATCCTAGACGGACCTTCAAGCAGCTCAAAAATGATGAAAGAACTAGCCCGAGGAAATGATCAGGTCACTACGACCTCAGTCACTTTGTGAAGTGATCTCTACAGCTCGAGCCTAGGGGCTAATAAGCGAGCTTGACCTTAGCTCCATTACTCATGAAAAGGCAGGTGACCTGGCTGATGAAGCGTAACCCACGACCTGAAAGCTCGATAGAAGACTAAGTTATGTCTTGCTCTAACGGACAAATGGGGTCCCCACCTGTAGGAGACGGCTTGCAGCAGCCGAAAGTAGAAAACTTAGTCTACATATTCTATCTTGTACATTAATTGCTAATGTAAAAGATTTACTATAGATGTAATTACCAAAACTCTGTCAAAACAGAGATCGAACATTGTAATATTATAGAAACATTGTAACAATAACATGTTATCATGGACGTAGGGTCTAGTAATATCCGAATTTGGTTGAACCACGTTAAACCTTGTGCTTCCTTCTCTGCTCTTCCCTTCCTCCTCTTTGTTTATCTTTCTATTCCACTACATTTGAACCGGTTAGAGGTCAGAGATCCCGAACAATCCTCCGTTGGCTGGAGTTTAGATCATCACCAAAATCTGACATCAACAGGTTCTAAGAAGTAGGTTGCATGAATGCAATGTTGAGTTAGCACGAGTGCTCAAATAGGTCACATGAGAGCTGTGCCTCAGATAGCACAAGTTAAGTGCTCAGATAGGTCACACGAGATCTGTGCCTCAGATAATAAAAGTTGAGTGCTCAAGTAGGTCTCATGAAAGCTATGCCTTAGCTAGCATGCCATGATAATGTATATTCATTAGTTTGACCATGACAATGTATATTTTTCAAGCAGGATAATGTATATTCATCAGGTCATCTATGACAAGGTATATTCGTCAAGCAAGACAAGGTATATTTGTCATGTTGAATGTCTTTTCCAGATTAGGAGGGTGAGTGTTTGCTTTTAAATTAGAAGGGCGAGAGCTCACTACCGGATTTGTGGAGCTTTAGCTCCATTCAAATATTAATTGATAGGCTATTTCCCAAGTCTTTCTTGATGAGGTATGGCTTTTTCTAGCTCGGACTGTATCCTACCACTGGCCTTGTGAGCTCCAAAAAAAAATATGGTGCAGTGTGAGGTCATTGATTTGTAGTCTTGAACTAGAACTTTCCTACATAGTACTTTAGTAAAAATTTAACATAGATTAATAAATATAGATATAAGAATATAAGGGAAAACTTAGGTGTTTTCATCAATTTCTAAACAATATTAGAAGGATAAGTCTATTCTGGCTTTCTTTGCAACCTGATTATCAGGGTCGTCATTATGACTCTCCTAGCCATTACTTCTATTTTTAATATAGTTGGAGTTATTTGCCTTGTGCTTCTGGTTGGACTTCCTTGGACCAAAGGTTTCTTCCTACCTGATTTCTTTGGCAGCTCATTCGTAGAACTCTCCTAAGTCTATTATTGGAGACTTGTATATGATTTTATAGAGTTTACCAGCCTTGTGAAGTCTTGCCGAGATTGCTATCAAGATGCTATCATCTGAGGGGCTTTCTAAATTGTAGACCTCATGACTGAAACAAGTGATGTGGTCTTTCTATGATTCGTCCTTCCGCTGAAAGAATGCTGCGACGTGGTAGGATAGTGCAAGCTTCCTTCTTAATGCTTTATACTGGTTGATGAATTTTCTCTGACATTCTTTCCAATTATTAATGTTATGAGCTGGAAGATTCCTAAACCATATTTGAGGTATGTCTGTGAAAGTAGCCAGGAAGACATGGCACCTAACCAGAGAGTTAATCGTCTAAAGGTTTATCTGAACATTGAATGCATCCAGGTGGTCATATGGATCTCTATCCCCACTGTATTGTAAGATTGTGGGGATTTTAAACTTAGGAGGGAGAGGTTCCATTTTTCAATTTCTCTTGTGAATGGTGTCCTCTCCTTATAGCAATCTTGACTGTTCTGAACTCAAGGGCATTCTTCTAATTGTTGTACCCTCTTAAGCAGTTGTTCGACCATCTAGTTTTGTGCTTCAAATTGGTAGCTAGAAGATCGCTAGCTTCTCTTACCTTTTGGTCATAGAAGTGGTGATCTGAGGTCACACGCCTCTTACTGGTTTTGTTCAAGCTTTGAGTTTGATGCAAACTCCCACGTCATTGATTATTATTGTCTTTGCAAGTTCAACAAACCTCCAATCTTGTCTGTAAGTTGGAGGAGTGAGTTGGATCAGCATACTGAAGCACTGTGGTCGGCCTCTCCTCTTGAGCCTCTTCACGAGGTTGCTAGAGCACTCCTCCAGGTGCAACGACCTCAACCTACTTTTGCGTGCCCAGGGCTTGTGCCTATGTTAGCACTCTAACTGCCTCAGCCAACTCTTTCATCATATTTTCTAGTGCTTCCTGATATTGGTGCCACATTTGCACTCCATCAGTCCCAGCAACAATAATAGCAGGCTAGCGATGGACTGTGGGGAACAATCTAGTAGTGATACCTATAGTAGGGTCAATGGAAATTCCTATCACAGAGAGGATTAGTTCCCTCTGTTGTTTTACGTGGCCTTCCAACTAGTTAACTAGAGCATCTAAACTCCTGGCTGTTCTTCCTCTGACTATCGTAATTGGATGAAAAATCCACTTGAATGCAGCTAAGGCCTTCCTCTAGCACCAAAATGTTGACAGTAAAATTTGATCAACCAATAAAGTTCAGTAAACCGCAAACTGCAATCTGGTAATTATTAAAAAAAGAGAAAGGAAGTGAGGGAGGAAATATCGAGGAAACACCAAGAATATTTTAACATAATTCGGCCAAAGTCCACTAACCCTACATCCACGGTAGTTTTTATTATTTCTTAGTCTATTTTTGTTGAGTAGAGTAATAGTACATTGTTGGCTCTATGATTCTATTTTATAGAGAGTTCATTCCTCCGGGGGATCCTCTCCTCAGTATAATAATCTTAACCTCTATTTATAGTTGCAAGGGTGTACAATCGTAATGTATTCCAAAAAAAGGAAAAATAATAAATTAATTGCAAGTTGGTTTCTGCAAGCTGGCCATGCAAGTTGGTCCCTCCTCTGGTTTAACCACAACGAGCTTCTAGATAAAAGCTAGGAAAGTGTTTGATAATCTACAACATCTTTAGTGACCTGAGGTTGTTGCTTTGCCCTCTATCGGCCAGCGATTTGAGTTAGCACTTGGCGAGCTTGTGCCTTTACTCTAGCAAGCTCTATCATACCTAAGCTGGGGTTTTTCACTAGATAGACTCATTTGTTAGGCTTTTACCATCCCATTTGCATGGGTCTAAAAATACCCACAATAATATATAACCAGAGGTGTTGTACAAAGTTGATTGTAGAACTATTTTTTAAAGTTAGATCACAAAAATGATTTTGTAAATTCTCTTTGCTAATGTATATAATTTTAATTCATTTTACAAAGTAAGTTATTACAACAATCGTATATTAATCAACCACCGAGGTCATGTTTACTTTTAATAATGATTTCTCTTTTTTATTTTTTGTCTTGGGAAAGAAAATTGTTTTATATTTTTATACAAAAAAATTGAAATTATATTCAAAATATCTATTAATAAAAATAATTATTTAAATTGAAAGGTGAAAGTTGTCATTTGATAAAAAAAATGTCAATGGGAATTGAGTCAATGATCTATTTTTTAAAAAAAATAAGTTAAAAAATTGGAATTTTTTTGTAAAGAAAATATGAAAAATCATTTTAAATCATTTTTTACAATTTACTTATTGTTATCCTTTGCCCATAACTTTCTGAATTGAGCAAAATGATACTTTGATAGCAACAAATTATCTAGGCTAAGCTTTAATTAATTATTTTCAGTGGTTCAAATGAATATGGCCATGGACTTTAAGTTAAAGATATAGTTTAGGCCTTATTTTGTTACATTATGTAAAGGATTAGGATTGTTGGAATTAGCTCAAACTTGAAAATAGTTTTTGGAAGTTTTGCCTTTGGTTTTCTTAACAAATCTTTTGGAAACATTATACCAAAGACATTCCAACTTAGTACTAAACGTTCTATCATATTTTTTTGGCTAGAAGTTGAGTTTTTGAAGTGTTTTGATAAGATATAAAATTGATAAAGCTATTGGAAGTCTTGAAAAGCTTAAAATTTTTCTTCTCCAAGACTCATGATTCAAATCAAATTAATTTACACTAATTTTGTGATCATGCTCATGAGAATAGGGCAAGCTTTCATGCCTTGCAATTCGAATTGAGTTTTGAACTATTTTTGTGTGATTCAAATCAATCCTTATTTTCAATTTTGATCATGGGTCGAATCGCATTCAATTCTCACCTTCCTAAAGGTTTGCAATTTCAGATGAGTAGAATCAAAATTTGAACTGCATTTTCTTGAGTCGAATTGAAACTTTCACATTTGAATCTCGTGATTCTAATCGCAAGTCTATTCGATTTTCAAATTTTAAACCCACAATCATGATTGCAAGAGTAGAATTGCACATAATGGCTAGTTTTTTTAAGTATGATTTTATTTACTATAAATACTCATTTCACATATTTCCACAGTGTGAAAACACATATACTCAAAGGCAAACTATTTATTATATATCATATCTTCAAATTTCTTAATCCTTTCATTGATTTGAGCTAAATTTGAGTGATCTTAATCTTATTATTCTTCATCTTTGTATTTTTGAACAATTGTGTTCTTACTAAATTTTCTTGTAATCAAATCTTAAACACTTTTGGGTTTTCTAGGGGTAGCCCAACCGAGGACAATAGAGTGGTTGAGCTCTCTATTTCTTTTCTTTGAGTAAAGATCTCAAAAAGGTTAATAATTGTGGTTGAGCAATTGGTGTATTGAGGTTTCTTCAAGTGCTTGTGTAAACTTAGAGGTTTGATTAGTAGATTCAAGCTTAGATTGAAACTTGGAAGTAGATGTACCCCTTGAAATCATTTGTCAAAGGGGAACCACTATATATATATAAGCGTTTGCATCTCTTTTCCTTGACTCTTTTACTTTCAACACTTCGCTTTGATTCTTAGTTATTCACATTCATATTGAACTATTGATATTGTTGTGGTTGTTGTTTTAGATATTATATTTGTGGACAATCATTTCTTATTTCCAAGAGAACTCTCAGTTTTTAGTAAGTTTTCAAGGAATAAAATAAAATAGTTTTTGAAATTAAAAAATTCTTAAAATCAATTTACCCCTTTTAGTGGAATCCAAAGTTTCAATTATAAGATAAAAAATGAAATATTACAAAATAGAAAATGACGTTTCTTATTTTTAATCATCTAAATTTTTTTATTTTTCAAAATTTTAAAAAATAAGTTTAGAAAACAAATCAGTTTTACATCTAAACGTGGCCCAAATTATTATACTTTTCGAAAGCCTATATTATCTAGACTACTACTCATGATAAAGAAACAAATTTGAGTTCTTCAAAGTTACCGACACTCTAGTTTCAGTACTGGAGCAAGTTATACTTTAACATATAGCAAAAGGTTATGCTTTGTCTATCTTCAAAAAGAAAATTTTCCCCTTTTCCTGTAGTCTGTAAAGTTTTAAACAATTATAATTTGTAAGTCCAGTCAACACTTCATGTAACTATATTAAAGTATTTTGTTTCCCAAAAGAAAACGTAAAACCTTATATCTACACGTACTCCCAGCTATATTGTTTGTATTGGTGGAATTAACCGGCCAGTTCGAGGAAGCGTGAATAGTTCCCAAAACAAATTTTTATATTCTTTTTTACTGGTTGGACTGTTGGTATGATGATTCGCTTCATGGATGAGGTTTTTGATTCAATTGTAGATGGCCAACCGCACCGAGAAAAAAAATAGAAGAAGCTTGTTCGAGTTTCTACTTGATTTGATTTGTAATTTTTTATATCAAATTCAAGCAAGAAAATTAGTTTGTTTAACTAAATAAATCAAGCAAAAAATTTTTTCTTACTTGATTCATTTAATCTGCGAATAACTTGGTTATAAATTTTTTATTTTTTGTATCATTTATTTATCAATATAACTAAAGTTTTAATTTACTCTCACAACTTTAAATAGAATATATAAGGTTGGGCTATTTCCACAACCACTTTTTCTAATATCACAACTCATTAAATATAAAAATTTCGTATAGACTAAAAAATCTTTTAGTTGAATAAGTTAGGGATAAAGATTTATAAATAATAGATCTTATTTTATTCTTTTAAAAAATAAATATCCATACAATTTTATATCATTTAACATGATCTACTTTATTATTAAAATTATATTAATCAACTAAAATCATGCTAAGTAAAATAAAAAATCATCAATTATCTAAAAAAAAAAAACATAATCAAATAAATAAAATTAAGTAGTCTGAATTAGATCAGATGCTAAAAAAAACTTAAAAAAAATATTCAGCTACAAGTTTTAATAAACTTTATTTCAAATTTAATAGAATGATAAAAACTTCCAAGAATTTGATTTTTTTTGGGTGAAACAAAGGGGTTGAAGCCCGAAAAGAAAAAAAACTACAAAAAAAAAACAATTAAATTGGTCTTAGTGACTCTCAAAATATCAATAAGGAAGATACCAAACATCTGGGCATGAGCTAGATAGGTCATATGAGATCTTGGTGATAGGGAGAAACTATAAGTAGCTAGCCAATCTGCATATATATTACCCTCTCGAAAAGTATGCATAATATCTACTTCCACTAGAGTTGAAGAAGACTTTTAATTACCCTGAATCAGGTGATATCTTCAATAATGAGGCTTAGAGAGTAGTTGAGTTAACAATTTAGAGTCACATTCCCATTAAATTTTCCTGTAACCGAAGTCCCAAGCAGCTTGAAGACCCCAAATAGCACCCCTAAAATTTAGCTTGAAAGGTCAAACAATGGCTAAGGGGTTTGGCAAATATATACAACCACTGCCCATTTGAATCTCTAATCAAACCACCACAACTAGGAACTTAGTTATTATTTTTAGATGCACCATCAATGTTAATCAAACCCAACCTTCAAGAGGAGGCAACCAAGAAATGTTTAAAATGCCCATAGTTTTGTATCCATATCATTCAAAGCTAACAAACTATCAACAATTTCATTAGTATATACCATTATTACACTAATTGAATTATATGGCCAAACAAAGGAATCAAAATGCACATCTTGATTCCTCCACAACCATAAGTGCTAGCAACAAATGGCCTATATTTTAGGCCAAGGAAAAATAAACTTGTCGCAAGCCACAGATAAATTCATATCTATCCATTCTCATAGAACCAAAGAAAAGAAATCAACAACAAAACTAGATGGGACAAAAGAATGCCATACCTTCACTGCATAGGAGCAGTCCCAAATCACATACAATATTGTCTCTTCTTTGTTAGTACAAAGCCTGCAACAATTGGACACATTACACCACTTAGAGATGTAAGTATTAGTTAACAATCTCTAATGGCACACTTGCCAAATGAATGAATGGATTTTTTGGGAGACATGAAGCTTTTAAATCTGTCTTCAGTAGCTTCTCTCCTTGTCCCAAGAATTTGCAACAATACTAAATATGCACTTTTGAGAGTAAATACACCTGCTTGACTATCCTTCCAAATTTGTCCATCATTCCTAAAATTTATTTTAGGGGAAAATTGATTGAATATTAAAGACAATATAAAGGGGAACAATTTAAGCTAGCAAAGTTCAATCTTAATCTATGTTATCAATATCAAACTCATGTACATAAGTATTTTGTTGATCTTCATCTGTAGGTATCACAGCATATTAGATGAGAGGATGATCAATACCTAACCAATAATCTTTCCAAAAGCAAACTATAGTTCCATCCTTAATTTTCTAGACCATATGCTTAATAATATAATTCCAAACATGAGAAAATGAAAAAGAAAATTTAAAGGTAAAAAAATATGTTGTACTTTTAATGTATTGATTTCTCATTGAGCTTAATTCATTAAATCATTATTTTAAACATATTTTTCTTTGGTCATTTTTCACTATCAAAAAGGGGGAGATTGTTAACCACAAGGCTCTAAATGATTTCTTTTGATGATGACAAATTGCAAATGGTGAATATATTGCAATGCATGTCCTTGTGTTATATTAATGTTCAATATGCTTAATGATATATCATTTAAAAGTGCTAATAGGAATGTTATATTATGGTTAATGAATATATATGATAAGTTTATAATGCATGCTCTTGTGCTAACTTATTTTAGTTATATATTTGAATTATGCATTATGATAAATTAGATTAGACTAACTATATGGATTACAAACTTTATGTTTATGTTACAGGATTGTCCAAAGAGAAGAGAGTAAGCATTGAAGCCAAGTATTAGCTTTTCTTGTTTAGGCATAGCTCTAGATAAAATGTAAAGGTACTAGAATATTTGAAAATTAGCTCATTTATGTTAAAATTACCTTTCAAAGTTTGCCTTAAGATTTTGATCAAAGGAAAACATTCCAAGCTGTTCTTATATAATTTATGAATTTGTTTAATCTTGGAAATATGTTTTTACATATGAGATATGTTGATGGTGAAATTTGGTTCTAAGGATCCAATATTTTAGTCAACAGGGTCAGTTCTTAAAACCCCAAACTGCAAGTTAAAAAATGCAAGTATAGACCAGGAAAAATAAGAGGAAAGAGGAAAGAGGAGAAGCAATGGACACAAAGTTTTATTGTGGTTCAACTAAAGCTTGTTTAGGCCCCTACGTCCATGTTGAACTATATTTTCAACTGAGGAATAGTAGTTTTGCATAGTTTTATAGGACTTCAACTACGCTCTCTCACTGGACTCTTTCTCCCTATTCTAGCAGAGTGTTTGCATGCAATTTCTCACTTGTCTCATATAGCGATTCTTCATTGCTATTTATAGACACAAGGAGGGTTACAAGTGTGATTTTACAGATAGCAAAATGATTACATACGTTACTTTGAGCATTAAATGCTTGGCATTGGATAATAAATGCTAGGTGAATCATTGTTAGATATCTGGGGGGCTAATGTGTCAGTTCTGAATGATGATCTGTCGGTTGAGGGACACATGTCTCTAGCTACTGACTAGACCTTTTGTACATATTCTTGGCTCATTGTTATAGTGACCTGAGGCTACACCGATCAAACTTGCCAAGTTCATTCAATAGGTTTCTCAAAGGACATCCTTGGTGCTTGCTTCTGTCAACGAGCCAGAGTCTTCCTCAGTAGATCTTGCTCGACTTTCATCCTTTGCTCGTGCTTGGTGGGCTGTGACTCTCGCTAAGCGACCCTAGCCTGGGCTCTTTGTGATTGGGCTTTGCATCTTATTGGGCCTTTAGTGAGTTTGTTTTGTTTCACCTAGAAAATACCTATAACATAAGGCCCCCAACTCTTACTTCAATTTGCAGATGGGAGTTGTAATTTTGTCAGTAAATTCCTTTTTTATGGTTTAATATGGTCAAGCATTTCTCCTGTGGTCTTTCGGTTAATCATGACCTCTTATTATCTTAGTGTTGTCTCTTAAGTCTGACCGAGTGCACCTCGATCATTAGGTGAGGTCAAGATTTTATCCCTTGATCCTGACTGGGCTTACCCTACCTTGTTAAGATTTTAGCATTATTCCTCGAACCCGGCCGGGTGTACCTCAATCGTCAGGTGAGGTCCTCGAACCTGATTAGGCATACCTCGATCATCAAGTGAGGTCGGGATTTCAATATTATCCCCCGACCCTGACTGGGTGGACCTTGATCATCAGGATTTTAGTGTTGTTCCTTGAACCTGACTGAGCATACCTCAATCGTCAGATGAGGTCCTTGAACCTAACTGGGCATACCTCAATCATCAAGTGAGGTTGGGATTTCAATATTATCCCTCGACCTTGATCGGGTATACCTTGATCATCAGGGTTTTAATATTATTCCTCAAACCTGACCGGGTATGCCTCGATCATTGGGTGAGGTCACTTCTACTTTGGTACTGTCTGGGCAAGAGTCTGGTACTTGAGACACCTCTTGGACATGGAGCGAATTGGGAGCTTTGATCCACCATTCGCGATCTGTGGTGCTACGAGCTGATTGGCATGCCCCTCGTGAGTCATGTCTACTACCCCTAGGATTTCGCTCCTAGTTTGTCATAATTACGCTTGCCCTTGATAGGTTCGTGTGTCATGCCACTGTCAACTTTCTATCGATTTTTTGCTAAACCATTGGATTATGGGCAACTGGACAGTTCCCAGATCTAACAGTAATGATGTATGCTTCTTATACTAAAAGGGGCTTTCTTCTCCCTCTCATTTTGTCATTTGAAATTGCAATTTCCTAGTTCTTCTTTTCTGTCCTTTCCGCCATTTCCTACAATTGCTCTTTGTCACCTACTGTCATGTGCGTCACTCCAGTCCCCTGGCTATCATTTGAGTTTTTCTCCCCGAAAAGCTTCTTCGCACGTGCTTTGCTCCAGTTGACTACAGTGAGTCTTTCTACATCTTATAATTTTTGGGTTTTACTATTCCATAGTTAGTATGAAACTTGTATATTGCCTATTAATGCTAGCAAGCTTTGTCTGTTTGTGCACTTTCTTTCCTACTTGGTCTAGTACACTCAATCGATCTATTGGTGGATTATAGGATTTTTTATTTATTATTTCAAATTTTGTGTTTATTTTCTAAGTGTTATGATTCGATTGTTTAGCTCCCTTTTGCTTGTTAGAATTCGAGTCCTTAGGTATGGTGACCCAGGGCATACATGGCCTGTCACATAGGAAACTATTAGTCTTTAGGAAGGGTCTGCTTACCGTGACCTGACCACTTCTTTTTCCTCTGTGTAGATGAGTACAGGTCACGAATGCCATCGTCACCAAATTAAGGTTCAAAGTGATGAATCTAGACCCATATCTCAGAGCATGGAGCAAGTGCATCATCTTGATAAGGCAACCTTAGGGAGTGGTGAGGTTATTGGAGAATTTGCTACTCATTCCGATCCCATTTAGGGTCGTGGAGCCACTATAAATCGACAACCTTTTGGTCACCAAGCATTCAATTTGCATGTTTCATTTGTCCACTGTCACAATCTCCAGTCCGCAGTCTGGACATACTGATTCATAAAGGATGTCGCATCATGGTGCCTTGCTCAAATGATTATGCTCCTTATCCACCACAGGGGTTCGTCACCATCAGTTTTCCTCACCTTGTTTCGGGGCTTAGGTTTCCTATGCACCCATTCATCATTAGCTTCCTAAATAGGGTGAAACTTAGTCCATTTCAACTCATTCCAAACTCTAATACTCGACTAGTCTCCCTGGCCTTGGTTTACTCGAGGAAAGGTCTTTCACCACCATCGACCGAGGTTTTGTGCTATTTGTACAACCTCAGATGTGCGAGCATGGCAAATGGGCTATATTACCTTTCAACATGGTCGACAAAGCATAGGAAGGTGCTCCCATATGGGAATTCCAAGGGGAGATCCAACGTAGGTCATTACAAAATCCACTGGTTTTATATCTTATGCCCATCCCTGCATGACCTTCAGAATTTCAATTTTGTTCGTATCCCTAGTGAGCAGGCTAAGGACACACAAATTTATTGACTCATTCATATCTGCTTCTTTGATACTAATTTTTGTTTCCTTTTGCAGAAGGGACTGGCAAGAATCCGATTCTTAGGACCAAGGATCTTGGAATACTGGACCAATTCACTACTTCAGACAATCTTCAAAATAATTTTCGCTTTAGCGAGAGTCTTCTCTATTCCCATAAACTCACTCCAGGCATGGACGTCAAGATCACTTAGGAGGTAGGAATCCATTGGGTGAAGGAAGTTGATCCGACAAACTTTGGTGACTATAAGGAAGTGATGAAGCTTATCTACTTGATGCCCTCGTCTGACGAGGAAGAAGCTTCGTTGGCCCCTGATACTAATGTCGCTCCTATGGTCGAAAACCAACCTTCAGCTTCAACAACAGCTCCCTCGCAAGACCCAGCTCCTTCTTCTCACCTTGAGGTGGTAGTTGCTGCAGAGGTCACTACCGTTCCTAGGTCCCCCACTAAAAAATGAAAGGCGAACAAAGGAAGGAAGATCATTGCTTAAAAAAGGGTTATGCCAAAGGTCAACATAGAGGAGCAATCCCCCGAGTTTGGTTCTAAAATGAAAGAATATGCGAAGGTCCTAGTAGAGAATATCAATATGATTCTAGGGCCTTACAAAAAGATCGAAGTGATGGAATCTAAGGATCTTTCTATTAGGAGATTGGCTGGTCACGGACTCCACTTTGGCTTAGTGGTAAGTGATATCTCTATGGCCCTATTTTGCTATTGTCTCCATGATCTAACTTGGCTATCTGGCCTTTTAGAATTTGTTGATGATGATGAAAGTGGATTAGGCACTCTAGGCCAAGGGCAAGAAGAACACGAGACTTGTGGAGGATCTGGCTGCTGCCGCTGCTGAAGTGCTAGAACTTAAGGGGAAGGTCAAGGATGCAGAGGTCACTTTATCTCGTGAAATGGTAGATCATGAAGCTATTACCTTGAATTAAGTCTCGTGACTAATGACCTAGCTAAAACAAAGATTGAATCTCAGTCACTTTATCCAATGCGCTACTTGGCTAGCTCAACGGGCGAAAATTTTAGAGCAACATGCTATTTTAGCAGAGCTATAGGCTAAGGAAGCCAAAAGGCAAGTCAAGGTCATTACAAAAAAGCTAGAAATGGCAAAGAAGGAGGCTGGAAAGGTCAAGGCATAGACCACCCATTTGGTCATGGAGGCAGCAGAGAAAGCAGAGTCCAAGACTAGCTCTGTGTTATTCTACTCTTTGTGGAAGCATCATCCTGAGCTAGACTTCTCTTTCTTCAGTGAGCAGGCTCTCTCGGCCATGGAGCGCTTCAAGAAGAGGAGGGTAGCCAAGGCTTCTTCCTCCAAGGAAGATACAAAGTCGACTACTGGGGTTCTTCCTACTAGGAGTTCTGCCCAAATGGAGGGTGATTCTTAGCTTGTGGAAGCCTCGGGGGGTCTAACGATAGATTACCCCTCTACTACTCCTATTGATTTTTCACTTTGCGAAGCTCATGCTTGTGAAAGTCCAGTTCCTGGAGAGCCTGCTCCTTAGGCCTTGACTTTTATAACTTGCAAAGATTTTTACTTCTTGTATTTATGTATGCTGCTTTACTGTATGGATTTTTCCAACATTCCGATTTACATTTTCACAGTCCTTATACTTGACTGCTTCATTGGTATAATCCAAATTTTTTTTTTGGAAACAACAACTCTAATGGACTGCGATCTGGCTAGTATCTTTCATAGAGCTTTATTAGAATTTTATTAAAAAATAATCTAATATGTACATAAAAATTTTAGAGGAACACCTATGCGTCTTTACATAGTTCTAAGTAATTTAAAATGTCTGGATCCCTACCAGTAGTAATGTTAGAGGTGCACAGTGTTCCAAGTTCAAGAAAATTCCATTCCATCTATGTCGGCCAGATGATAGGTGTTAGCCTTAAAGGATATTGTTAACCCCAAATGACTTTTCAAATGACTTTTTATTAGTTTTGGATGTTGAAAAACAACTGAA
>JANHAO010004076.1:0-24888 GCA_026873985.1 Saraca asoca
CCAAAATACAACTCATAGGGTGTTTTATTTAAAATAGGTCTTAAAAGTACCCTATTCATTATATAGCATGTAGTGTTGACTGCATCTACCTAAAAGGACTTTGGAAGTGTGTTGTCATTCAGCATGGTTCTAGCCATTTCACCTAGGCACCTATTTTTACTTTCAACAACACCATTCTGTTGTGGTGTCCTTAGTGCTAAAAAAATTGTGTTTTATGCCATGCATTTCACAATAACTAGTGAAATACTTATTTTCAGACTCTTTCCCACGGTCACTTCTAATGGAAATAATTGAACATCCTCTCCCATTTTGAATTACATTTGCAAGTCTTTCAAAGGATTGGAATGTATCACTTTTGTTAGATAAGAAGAGAGTCCAAGTAAATATGAAAAAATCATCCACAATCATAAATACATAGGAGTTAACTCCATGACTTCTAATTCTGGATGGACCTATTAAATCCATATGAAGTAAATTAAGGGGTTTTGATGTTGAAACAACATTTTTAGATTTGAAGGAAGATTTCACCTATTTTCCTCTTTGACAAACACTACAAATTTTGTCTTTGATGTGATGCAATTTAGGTAAACCAGATACCAAATCTTTCTTGGACAATTTTCCAATTAATTCCATGTTCACATGGCCTAATCTCCTTTGCCAAATCCAAGTGTCATCATTAAAGCTAACTAGGCATGTTGAATCCAATTTAAATTCAAAATCTACATCAAACAAATAGACATTGTTAACTCTATAACCTACTAATTTCAATTTTCTATCACTACCATTCACAACTAAGCATTTATCAATATTGAAAATAACTTGATTACCTCTATCACAAAACTGAATTATACTCAACATATTGTGTTTAAGTCAATCAACATATAACACATCATTTATACAGCAGTTAGAGGACTTACCAATCTTACCTATTCCTCTGACTTTTCCTTTAGAATAGTCACCAAAGGTTACCTTACCTCCATTTATAGGTGTGAGAGTAATGAACTTATCCTTGTTTCCAGTCATATATCTTGAACATCCACTATCCAGAAACCATAGATTTGTCTCTGTCTCTCACATTTTTGCAACATTTAGATCATAGTAGCATTAGTGGTATCCACTGAATTATGGGTCCAGTTTTGTTAGTAGAAACAACAGACATTTTTCTAATAGTAGTAGACTTTCGTAACCATATTAGTTTTTCATTTTGTCTTAACACATAAGTACCACTTTTAAAAGGATAATCCCTTATATGGTGACCCCTATGATTACAGTAAAAGTTAGTGATATATGCAGGATTCCACCTTTTAGATTTTCTATAAAAAGCCTGCTTATATCCTAAACCTATCCTTTTATATGAAATTTTTTGATTCAACAACATTTCTTTAAACTTTTTGCTACTGTCTAAAAAATTTTGTAGTTTTCCATTTAAAGTTTCAATTTCAACTTTATATTTATTTCATTGTCTACACTCTCCTTTTAATCATTTAGTTTTCCAACTAATGCAATCAAATTAGATTTTTCTTTTTCTAACTCTTCAAACTTCTGAATCAGGTTTTCATGCTCATTTTTTGTAATAGTTAATTGTTTCCTAGTTTGAACTAGTGAATCATACAGCCTAAGACATAGATCATCCAGTTCTTCTTCATCACTTTTAGCATTTGATTCTTTCTTAGATGCCAAGTTATCATTATCAGAGATAGCTAAGAAAGAATGTTTACCAAATACCTCAAAATTTTCACTTTGTCAGGCTATCAGACACAATAGAGCATCTTTCTCATATTCTTTCTCTTCTTCACCAAAATCTACTTCATCTTCCTCCCAAATCTCAAAGTTACAACTTTTATAAGAAAGCCTTTTCTTCCTTCTCTCATTTTCCAATTGTTTCTTCAAATAAACTGGGTAATCAGGCTTGATATGGTCAGGTTTCTTGCATTTAAAGCAGGTAGGAATTGTGCTGATAGAGTTCCCTTGCTCAGCTTTATTATTGTTGAGATTTTTCTTTTGTGAAGCTAGTTTTCTTCTATCTTTACTCCTCTTCTCTCTTATGATCCTTTGCAACCTTTTACTTAGAAATGCTACACCTTCCTTATCAAGTTTGTCAAGTGCATCCAGATCACTCTGAAAGTCTTTTTCATCTAATTCTATCTCCTTTGCAGCTTTAAGTGCTAAACTTTTTCTTTTTGTCATCCCTATTCTTCTTGTATCTTCTTGATTCGAGTTCATGCTCTTCCAGTTTGCCAAAAAGTTCCTAGATAGTAGGGATGCCTATCTTTAAAAACTCCTTTATTATTGTAATCTTGGGCTACCACTCTTCTGTTAAGGATCTGAGTATCTTGTGAACAAGATCTACGTTTTCAAATTTTCTTCCAAGCAAAATTAAATGACTGGTGATAGTTGTAAATCTTTAGATCAAATCTTTAATAGACTCATCCTCCTCCATATTAAACATCTCATATTGAGACATTAAGACATGCACTTTTGAAGCCTTTACTTGTGATGTACCTACATGAGCAACCTTAAGAGTATCCCAGATTTCTTTAACAATGTTATAGTTGGAAACTCTTTCATATTCATTAGGGACAAGGAATTAGATATTATCCATTTCACTTTAGTAGCCAATGGATGTTTCTTTCTTTCATCATTAGTCCATAAAGATTTTGGTTTTAATTGAACTTCACCATTAATTACAGTTTTAGGAAGCTCATAACCATCTTCTACTAATTCCCACATATTAACATCTATTGCTTCTATAAAATCCTTAATCTTTTGTTTCCAATATATGTAATGCTCACCATTAAAGCCTAAGGGCTTCTGTATAAGGGGCATTCAGGTAACAAAAAGAAATTTGAATCCATTTCAAGAAAAACAACAAAGTGTATCAAGAGCCAAAGCTCTAATACCAATTGTCAAGTCCCACAAATTAGAATTAAACAAAGATAGCAATGGGATCTTTCCATTATTCCTTTAGGGGAATATGTATACACCTTAATTAAAATCTATTTTCTTGAAAAGATAATATAGCAAGTTAATTTCTTTAAGATTTAATTGATTGATGGTGTAAACAACATATCAATATCTTGTATAGAAGTTAAGCAATAATGAAATGTAAAAGAGTAGGAGAAAAAGTAAGCAAGACCAAAATTTTAAAATGGTTCAACTTCACCTGAAATTGCAAATGAAATCTACTCCACTTGGATAATCCTCAACTGAATTACCACTTCAATTAAAAGAAAAACTTTAGGATTACGAGGCTCCTGAATTGCCAGTACAATTTACAATGCAAGAACTTTTAGGATTCTTACTAACCTAGAAGATTTAACATAGGCTCTTGTAAACCAAAACAAGATTTCTACAACACCTAGAAATCTCAAAAATAAAAGAACCAGATAGGGTTAAGAATACAATACCAAATTGAGAAAAAATATCAATTACCCTTTATGAAATCTATACAACTTTGATCTTCAATCAATTTATCTCAAAAAAAGAATAAGGAAGAAGATGATCTTATAGGGCACAGAGAATTCTTTAATTTTTATAGTTGAGAGAGAAGGAATAAGATGTTAATGTATATGATCTGAAGATGGTTAAGCCTATTTATAAATATTGTAATGAACTCTAATAGAATAATTAACTTTTAGTTTATGAATCGATTCAAAGTGGTTACAACTATTTTCTCTTTATGAATCGATTTGTGAATCAATTTATGTATGAAGTTCATGAAGAACATTCTTGACCAAATTGATTTACAAATCAAATCAAAGCATATTGAATCAAGAATTGAATTGATTGGTGAATCGATTCAGCTCAAAATCTCCACCTTCGATAAAAAGAATTTCTCAAAAACTTACTTCACGAATCGATTGATGAATGAATTCTGATATGATTTTCACAAGTTCTTCTAGGAATCGATTCGTGAATCAATTCTCAAAGTAAAAAAAGTTTTTATAAAGTTTATACTTGTGAAAGATCATTGAATAACTTATCTAATTTTTTTCTCTTTTCAAATAGTTTATTCTTCCTCAAAGTATCAGTTAAAAATATTTGAAGTTATGAAAATCAAATTGCTTAGATTTCATTTATAAAAAAATCCTAAAAAGGTGAAGACTTAGATCTAAAGTTAGATCTCTTGAATCACGAACTTTGAATCTTTGAATTTATAAAAAACATAACAAACACTAAAGCATATAAGTAGGTGTAAAATTTGTTTATAAACTAAAATTATTTTTTAAAATTAAAACTAAGGAAAATATATGGCTAGGGTGACCTAGGCTAATAGCTTTAATCCAAGGAACTCTTGCAATTACTTTTGTGACTAATCATTGATACAAAGATTTAATTTCCTCTTTAACTGCTTAGCTAAGAATCTAACTAAGCCCAACACCTAATCAATTCTTGCTAACTCCTCTCTAAATTTGGCCAGCCAAGCCCAACACCTGATTAACCCTTATTACTAAATTGATTGAAGCCCAGCACCTCAACTAATTCACTAATAGCATTAAAATCTGTTGATGTCAGATTTTGGTAATGGTCCAAACTCTGGCCAAGGGGGGATTCTTTAGGATTTCTGACCTTTATCCTGTTCAAGCATAGAAAAAATGACGAAAATGGCAAAGGAGAAGGGAAGAGCAAAAGGAAAACACAGAATTTAACGTGATTCGGCCAAATCTAGATGTCACCAAACCCTACGTCCATATTAGCGTGTTATTGAGACAGTATTTTTACAATGTTACAACATTTGATCTTTGTTTTGGCAGAGCTTCGACATAGTCCGACCATCCCTCCTTGTAGAAAGGCTCTTTCCTCATATTTATAGAGGAGGAAAGGGTTACAATAGTAATTACATATGCAGTAAATCTATTACATTAGCATTTAATATACAAGACAATGTATACAGACTAAATCTCCACTTTTGGCTACTATAGATTGTCTTCTACAGGTGGGCCCTCCTTGTCGGATGCAAGCTGAGTCACGTGCATGTGACTTGGTCTCGCCTTGGTATGCGAGATGTCTGTCTTTCTAAGTTGAGATTCTCAGCTTGGACTCATTGGGGCATCTTGCCTTGCGAGTGCAGGGTAGCCCTTCAAGCGTAGGCCAGATGGATGGAGTGCTGACTCATCTTGAGTTTGCTTGATGATTCTTCACGGAACCATTCGAGGGTGCTCGGTCCTCGCTGGGTCACTAACATCCCTTAGGACTGCGAGGGCAAGGACAAGGTTAGGGAGCGAGCAAGATCTTTTGCAAGAGCCTGGGCAACCTTTTGAACTCATTGTTTGAGACCATGTGCACCTGCTGAGCACTTGGTGAATTTTGGTTGTCACTGGGTCGTTGGCCCATTCCAAGTGAGACCAATTTTCACCTATAACATAAGTCCCCCAACTCTCAATTCACTTTGCAGATTGGGAGTTGTGATTTTTTTATTCTAGGTCAGTCAAAGTCTTTTCCCAAGTCTGTCGATTCATCTATTCTAAGCCGTGTTTCTGGCAGCACGTGTCCAATAGTTATTGCTAAATCAACTTGACCTTTTCTGAGGCCATTAATGAGGAAGGTTAGGGGAATGAATCTGGATCCTTCGGTAGAGACAGCCCTGGCTCTATATCAGGGAGAGACAATCCCTTCTGATTCTGTACTTGAGCAAACTATGGAGTTTCCTAATAAACCTCCACCATTTCCGACGTTTTGTCCTCTCACTGAGGAATGTATGGTCTATTGCATAGAGAGCTCAGAAGACTTATCTTCCCTGGTAACATCGAAGGATCTCATATGGATCCCAGATTGTGTCCTTTTGGCTTTACTTGGAAGCAATTGTGCAGCCAACCAAGCTCTTGATGCTTCCTAATGTGTCCTTCTCAAACTAGAAGAGGAGTTGGAGGCTGGAGAAGATAAGGAGCTGCAGTGCCAATGCTGATTATGCATTGGAAGGGAAATTTGAGGACCTTGGTGGCACATGGGCTCTAGTCAGCCAAAGTATGGCCCCTCGTGGCTGGTCTCTCTTCTTAGGCATAGGCTTTTCCCTTTGGTATTTTGTTTAGGTTTGTATCCAGAGTTGTCTGTTGTAGATCTGCCTCATTGAGGTTTAATGAATAAAGTTTCTTTTCTGTAATTTTTGTTCATTGTTGTTATTTTATTTTGCAAACACTTTAGTTTGAACTATCTGTGCGACCTGTGTGTAGTCAGAAGGTAGCATAAGTTGCAAACTGGAGTGATGTCATACTTGGGCCAATCCTGTGGCCAAATAAATAAACGCATAAGTGCAAAAATCATTAAATAATAAAATAAGTTCACGTGAGAGCTGCAAAATTAAGAGGTGAGCGATCTCGAGCTGATCTCATAGCCAAATGAATAGGTTCGCATGAAAGCTGCGAAGTGAACAGTTCCCTTGCCTTAGGCAACTAGTAAGTTCATCAATTCCTTATGCCTTAGTGGGCACGAAGCCACACTGGCAACAGCGAGTGTTTTTTAGTGCCTCCACACCTCAGCAAGCACGCAGTCGCGCTGGTTAAGTGAATTTGTTTTGAGAGTCTCCACACCTCAGTGAGCCCGCAATTACACTAGTTAAGTGAGTTTATTTTGCGCATCTCCACACCTCAGCGAGCTTGCAGCTACGCCAATTAAGCGAGTTTATTTTAAGCGTCTCCACGCCTCAGCAAGCCTGCAGTTACACTGGTGAAGCGAGTTTATTTTGAGCATCTCCATGCCTCAGTGAGCTTGCAACTACGCCGGTTAAGCGAGTTTATTTTGAGCGTTTCCATGCCTCATCGAGCCTACAGCTACGCTAGTGAAGCGAGTTTATTTTGAGCATCTCCACGCCTTAGTGAGCCTGCAGCTATGCCAATTAAGGGAGTTTATTTTGAGTGCCTCCATGCCTCAACAAGCCCGCAACTACGCCGATTAAGCAAGTTTATTTTGAGCGTCTCTACACTTTAGCGAGCCTATAGCTACGTTGGTTAAGCAATTGTCAATTCTTCTCTAGAATGAGCTCTAAGGGGGCCTCAACCAGACCAGAGGTCACAGTTGGCATAAAAATTCTTCACGAAGTTTGAGAAAATTGGCTGCATGAGAGTTACGGATACTATGAATATTTAAAAGCAACAAAGGCAAGGCAGAGAGAGAGACAATGGCATCGGGCCAATTAGCATTATACACTTGAAAAAGAGAAAGGATAATATTTACATTCACTTTTGAAATTTGGAATACATCATCAATGTATGATTCGGATGGAGCCCCTCGGCCCTTGGCCGGTATTTCATTGAGAAGGTTGAGGTTGTTGCTTTTTGGGTTGCATCACATACTCTTTTAGATGCCCCCTTCTGATCAAGTCCTCAATTGCCTCCTTAAAAGCCCGATAGTTCGAAATACCATGACCAGCCTCGTTGTGATAGGCAAAGAATTCTTCATAGTTTCTTCGCCTAAAATGAATCCTAAAGGACGGGGGCACCCCAAAATCTTCTTTGTCTCTCTCTGCCATAAAGATCCCATCCTAGGAGTCTAATAGGATGCTATACTACTCAAAATGGTCTGAGTGTCGGGGTCGCTCACCCTTGGACCTTCTAGACTTCTTTGCCATCTGCTCGGCGGAGTGATCACTGTGATCCATGTCATTCCTCCTCTTGCTGTAAGAGGAGCTGGCTTTTTCATCCTTCTTGTCAAACCTTTCCAAGCTGAAGGTCTTTTCCTACTTGATCTACTTAGCAGCTCGCTCATAGAACTTTGTGAGGTCCTTGACCAGGGACTTATACAAACTTTTGTACAACTTTCCATCTTTACAGAGTCCTGTAGAGATGGTGGCCAGCATGGTTTTTCAGAGGGATTCTCCACCAAATTTGCCTTGAGCCTGAATCTAGCAATGTATTCTTTTAGCAACTTGTGCTTGCGCTGAAAGACCATAGTAAGGTGGCAAGGGGGCACAAGTTATTTCTTCAATGCTCGGTACTGGTTAATGAACTTCTGTTGGCAGTCTTCCCAACTGCCAATTGAGCAAGCTGGGAGGCTTCTAAACCAAGTTTGAGGTACACCTCCCAATATGGCAGGAAACACCCGACACTTGATCAATGTGTCTACTATTTGTAAATCCATATGAACATTAAAAGCGTCCAAATAATCATAAGGATGAGAATCCCCATTATACAATAAGATCATGGGAACTTTGAGCTTGAGAGGGAGAGTTCGGGCTTCGATCTCCTCAAAGAATGGTGATCGTTCCTCATAGCAAACTCAATCACTCGAAGTCCAAAGGCATTCCTCCAGCTGAGTTATCCTCTGAAATAGCTCTCCAACTAAAAGGTCTTGTACCCCAGGGCACTTGCTGGATGACCGCTAGGCACTTTAGTCTTTATTGTCGCAAGAGTCGTGACTTGGGGTCTGCTCTCGTGAGCAACGAGCTGGAGTATGACCTTGGTTGGGATCACCCAGACGTTGAGTTTACCACTACTGGAAAATATTCACAAGTGCTGGGGCTTCAGCCTGTCTCTGCAAACCTTGTGCTAACAACATGACTGGTCTAGTCAATTCTTTCATCATATGTTCAAGCTTCTCCTGGCATTGAAGTTAGGTTTGCACTCTGTTAGTACCGTTAACCATGGTGGTTAGTAGAATAGAACTGGTTGGAGGGACACCAGTTGTGGTGTTAATAACAGGGGTAGTGGATGAATCCACTGTCGAGACACGACCATCCAATAGATGGGGTTGCGCATTTGAGGCTCTGGTGGCTCTTCCCTTAACCATTACAGTGGAAAATGAACCAAAATAGGTGAGATCCCCATAGATGATGCCAAAATGTTGACATTGGATTTTGGTAATAGTCCAAACTCTGGCCAACGGGGGGATTCTTCGGGATCTCTAACCTTTATTCGGTTCAAGCATAGGAAAAATGACGAAAATGGCAAAGGAGAAGGGAAGGGCAAAAGGAAAATATAGGATTTAACGTGGTTTAGCCAAATTCGGATGTCACTAGACCCTACATCCATAGTAGCATGTTATTGAGACAATATTTTTACAATGTTACAATATTTGATCTCTATTTTGGCAGAGCTTCGACATAGTCTGACCTTCCCCCTTTGCAAAAGGGCTCCTTCCTCATATTTATAAAGGAAGAAAGGGTTACAATAGTAATTATATATGTAATAAATCTATTACATCAGCATTTAATGTACAAGACAATGTATACAGACTGAATCTCCTCTTTCGGCTGTTGTAGATTATCTTCTGTGGGTGGGCCCTCCTTGTCGGATGTAAGCTGAGTCACGTTCGTATGACTTGGTCTCACCTTGGTGTGTGAGATGTCTGTCTTCCTAAGCTTAGATTCTCAGCTTGGACTCATTGGGGCATCTTGCCTTATGAGCATGGGGTAACCCTTCAAGTGTGGGCCAGATGGATGGAGTGCTGACTCGTCTTGAGTTTGCTTGATGATTCTTTGCGGAATCATTCAAGGGTGTTCATTCCTCGCTGGGTCGCTAATGTCCCTTGGGAATGCGAGGGCGAGGACAAGGTTGGGAAGCAAGCAAGATCTTCTACATGAGCCTGGGCAGCCTTTCGAACTCATCGTTTGAGACCTTGCACACCTACTTAGCACTTGGTGAATTTTGGTTGTCGCTGTGTAGTTGGTCCATTCTGAGTGAGACCTATTTTCGCTTATAACAAAATCTAAAAATACCAAGGCTAACTAACCAATTTACCCCAATAGCAAGTCACTTAATTACCTTCAATTCTCTACTATAATTGACCCATACTAGCGCACAATCAAAAACCCTATTACAACTCAAACCAAACAGTCATAAACAATAACATTGCCTGTAGAAATTCAAGTAGTAGTAAATCACAATGAACTATTAATTAACAAGGCATTTTAATCAACCATCAAGAGAAACTATTAGCATTAAAATAGTGAATCAAGAGAATTAAATTAGGGACAAATTAACAATAGATGTAAGTCTCACAATTAACAAGAGAATTGATGCAAAATTTCCCTTACATTGAAATAAAAGTTTAGTTACACATTAATGTAAAAATAAAAGCAAAAATGAAAAAGAAGAGAAACCAAAAAGGGGCTAGTGTTCTTGCCCTATCAGAGCTCCTCCTCTCCACAAAAGTAGAGAAAAATGAAATTAAGTAAAGAATGAATTACAATTAGGCTTAGTTAAACTTTTACATGAGCTCACTACACTAACTCTACCTAAGCTACTAATAAGGGTTGGAAAGAGGCACAATTGGGCATAGGTCTCTTCATATGAATTGTAGGTTCATCACTTAGCTTTCCAATGGCCTTGACCTTGCTCAAAAATTTGATTCCTAGCTTAACTTGTGGGCCAACAACTAAGGCAATCTTTCAGAGCAATCCAACCATAACATAATTTAATACTTAAGTCCACAGCCTTGAAACTTAATGAAAATGATATAGTTTCACCTCAAGCCCTTCAAGAAATTATAGGGATCAATCTTAGCTATCCTATGAGGGCTAGAGCTCCAGTTATGGTTAAAATACTAAAAATGGTTCTGGGTAGGATAGCACCCTATTTCAGCTTTTTGGCCTAATTTGACCCCCAAAAAGGCTAAACTGGGCTTTGGACTCTTTATGAAATTTTTAAAGCTTTCTCTTAGCTTTCCAAAGAGATAGAATCACCCAAAATTGAAGTTCATAACTCAAGATACACCCATAAACCTAGAATAGTCTAAAATAGTGCCAAATTATTGAATTAATCCAATAAAGTTCAAAAACTTACCAAACCACAAAGTCAATTACAAGTATCCACTTAAACACATCAATATGACAAAATACTAAGTATAGAAGGGTTGTAAAATATGCATAAATTATGTTCAACATTTTTCTCCACACTTATCTCTTGCACAATCTCAGGCAATACACAAAAACAAAACTAAACTAGCTCAAAACAGACTCTAACACTAAACTTTTTCAACCATCTTCATGTTCAAGGCTTGGCTTACTAATGGCCCGCATAATAGGAAAAAGGGTCAATTAGGCTTGAAGGGGCTCAATAATGATACATTATAAAAGGCAAAAGTGGCTCAATCAAAGAATATCTTAATCATATTCATGCATCTATATGTCAATGTAATCTCAAAAGGATTCAAAGTAAGTTCTAAAGTGACAACTTTATAGAATAAAACCACACACAAGAAAGAAGAGGAAACTAATAAAACTAATCAATAATGACTCAAAATCTCACCTGCTATATTTTTACCAAATTTAATCTACAAACATTTCAAACTTTATCACTATGCTAATCAAATTCAAGAATCATGATGAAAGACAATTATGCTATGTAACCATCAAAATTAATTACAACCTATTCGAGGCCTAAACAACCTCATCATTAGATAAAGCCTAAAAGAACAAAATTTCAATTAAACAAAGAAAAACAAAAACAAAGCTAAATGTAAAACGAAGAAATCATAAAATCTCTACCTACACACACTTAAATTTTACATTGCCCTTAATGTAAGCACAAAGTCATTAACAAAAGCATAAACAATTAAAATAAAAAAGAAAGGAAAAAAAAGAAAATGCTTGGGTTGCCTTCCAAGAAGTGTGCTTGTTTAACATTATTGGCTTAATGGCCCATTGGTTCTTCACTTAACCAGGATTATGAACTCTTGAGGCCATAAAATTTGCCGACCACTCATGAACTCTAAAACCCATCTTCAACTGCTTGAATTTCTTGCTACTGCCAATTCCTCTATCTGAGTTATCAATGCAAATCAACTCTAGAACATCCTATACTATGGAATCAGTAACATCAATATAACACAAAGAGTAAACATCAAGAAGATATTATATTTTATGGTATCACCATCAAACTCCATGGTAAAAGAACTAGTATAAATATCAATTTTTATTCTAGAAGTTTTCAAAAAAAGGTCCTCCTATAATGATATGAGCTGAGTTACTTAAGGGGTCATCAGCATTTTCAAAATGCAAAAATCTGTGGGGAAGATGAAAGCATCTACCCGCACTAAAACATTGTCAAGCACTCCTATAGGAATAATAGTAAATCTATTTGCTAATTATATCACAACATTATTTTTCTTCAAAGGTCCCAATTTCAAATATGCATAAACAAAATAAGGCATGACATTTATTGATACACCTAAGTCTTGAATGGAATGTGTAGAATGATTCTAACCAATTGCACATGGAATTCTGAAGGAACCTAGATCCTTGCATTTTGGTGGCAGCTTCTTTTGGATGATAGCAAATACATTCTCCCCTACTCTAATTTTCTCATTGCCCTTTATTTTATTCCTAGAGGTGTGTAGTTCCTTAAGAAACTTTACTTATTGAGAAATTTGTTTGATTATATCTAGTAATGATATGTTCACTTCTACTTTCTTGAAAGTTTCCATGATGTTTTTCTCTTGGTCTTCTTTGTTTTGCTTTGTCAGTCTACTTGAAAAAGAAAGGTGGCAAAACTACAATTGATTAAGAACCACTTTTTTGTTTAGCAAGTTTTTTCTCTATTGGTTCTATAATTTTTTTCTATGACATGTCTTAGTATTTTGTCCAGGGATTGAGCAAATTCCACAGACTATTGTTGTTTATCTTTGCCCCATAGTCTACTGAATTTGTTGAACCATTAGAGTAAGGTCTATTATTTGTCTCTCAAGATTAAAAGTATGCACCTCATTGACTTTCTTTACTACATAATCTGATCTACTACCAAACTATTGTCATTTGTTGCCATGTTTGCTATTAGCAACCTTGCAACATCTGGTATCTTATCTACTAAAGCTCCTCCACTTGTAGCATCTATCATACATCTGTCCACTAGAATGAAGCCTTTATAAAAGTACTAATTAGAAGCTTATCACTAATCTAATGATATGGGTAGTAAGCACATAGCTTCTTGAATCTCTCCTAATATTCATATAAGGTCTCTATATCAAACTACCTAATGCTACAAATTTCTTTTCTAATATTGGTAGCTCTGGAAGTAGAGAAGTATCTCTCCAAGAAGTCTTATCATTTTAGACCAGGTATTGATGGAGCCAAAAGGAAGGTAATAGAGCGAATTTTTACCTAAATTAACTTGTAAGAAAGGAAAGGCTCTCAACTCCATCTACTCCTTTGGAATTCCCCAGGGCTTCATGATTAAGTAGATTACATGGAATTCTTTAGGATGCTTATGAGGATTTTCTCCAGTCAAACTATGAAATGTAGATAGTAAGTGTATTAGTCTAGACTTTAGCTGAAAGGCCATATCAATCTTAGGATAGTTTACACATAATGGCTCCTAGTTGAGATCTGGAGCAGCCAGCTCCTTCAAAGTCCTTAGATTGAATGTCATGTTCTCTAAGCTATTATAAAAAGATGAACTTTCAGACAGTAACTCAACTACAATGCCTATGCTAGAGGAGGAAGCTACTAAATAGTTTCATAAGAAAGCAGAATTCTAAGATGGTCCAAATTAGTGTCTGAACTCCCTTCTTAAATTCTACAAGGTTCTTTCAATTTCTAGATCATATATTAGCTTAGAATAATGAAAGAATCGAGTCATGGACCAATAGGCTTATCAGGGAAACACAAATCAAAAGAACATAAGTGAGAAAAATAGCAAAATAATACAAAAAATAAAAAAATTGAAAAATCCTACTAAATGATAGAATTTGGCTAAAATTTACCAGGATTTATATATTTTGATTTGAAGGCCAAAAACTAGCACCCTGTCAAATTTGAGCCCTAAATTTCACAGTCAACTTTTTGCTGTTGGACCTTGCCGCAACCTGAATTAGAAAAATTATGAACAAAAAAAGGGGTGACAATAGGGGATAATAATGTGAAATTTAAGCCTACTACTAACAGTAATATGCTAATACTAAGTACTACTAAAAATATAAAGAAATTAATCAACCATTCCCTAGTAACGGCGCCAAAATTTGACACCTATCAAAACCAATAAAGATAACGCTGAACTACCAAGCTTATAACATGGGTGAGTATAAGTCAAATCATAGAGACTAGTGATTAATTTCAATGTATTAATAGTTGAAAATGGGGAGTTTGGTGATTAACTAATTAAAACATAAATTAAACTAATAGTATAAACATTAGCAAATAGAAACAAAGGAGAAAGGAAATTTAATGGATAAAAGCTTCAATCCAGGGGACTCTTGTAATCAATTCTATGACAGATCATTGATACAAGGATTTCATTCTCTCTTTGACTTCTTAACCAAGAATCTAATTAAGCCTAACACCTAAGCAATTCTTGCTAATTTCTTTCTAAATTTGGCCAAACAAGCCCAATACCCATTTAACCATTATTGTTGAATTGATTAAAGCACAACATCTCAATCAATTCACCAATAGCATTATGATTTGAAAAAACCAAGACTAACTAATCAATTTACCCTAATAGAAAATTAATTAATTATCCCCAATTCTCTAGAATAATTGACCTCCACCAATACGCAATTAAAAACCTTATTGCTACTAAAACTAAACAGCTATAAACAACAATATTGCTTATATAATGAATAATTAACTAATTGGCCATCTTAATTAAACATCTAAAGCAATTTTAGCATTAAAATCAAGAATCAAATTGGGAATAAATTAATAATAGAAGCAAGTCTCACAATCAAAAAGGGAATTGATACAAAATTTCCCTTAGATTAAAATAGAAATTTAGCTACACATTAATATAAAAAAAAAGCTAAAATAAAAAAGAAGAGAATACCTAAAAAGGGTTGGTGTTCTTGCCCTATTAAATCTCCTCATCTCCACAAAAATAGAGAAAAACAAAATTAATGTAAAGAATGAGTTACAATTAGGCTTAGTTGAGCTTTCATATGAGCTTACTGCACTAACTCTAATTGGGTAGCTAATTAAAGTTGGAAAGAGGAACAATTGGATATGGGTCTCTTCATATGAATTTTAGGTCCATCACTAAGCTTTCCAATGGCCTTGACCTTGCTCAAAAATTCAATTTCTCGCTTAATTCATGGGTAAAAAACCAAGATAGTCTTTCAGAGCAATCAACCCATAATAGAATTTAACAATTAAGTTCACGACCCTGAAACTCAATGAAAACAGTGTATTTTTACCTTAAACCCAACATAAAAGTTGTGAGGATGGATTTAGCTATCCTATGAGCTTGGGTTTGCACTAAAATAAGGGATAGAGCTCTAGTTATGATTAAAATACCAAAACTAGTTTAAGGTCATAGGACGACACCTTGTTTAAGTTTCTAGGCTTAATTTGACCTCTAAAATAGTTGAAATGGCCTTTGGACTCTTCATGATATTTTTAGAGCTTTCACTTAGCTTTCCAAAAACATAAGAATCACCAAAAATAAAATTCCAAAACTCAAGATACATCCAAAAATCTGAAATAGTCTAAAATAGTACCAAATTACTAAATTAATCCAATAAAGCTCAAAAACTGACCAAACTACAAAACCAATTACAAGTATCAAATTAAGCATATAAATATGACAAAAGACTAAGTATATAAGGGATATAAAACATATATAAATTGCATTCATCAGTTGACAAGGTGATCTATATAGACCTATGCACTCACCATGTGAACTATTAAAATATTTTATGGTTTTAATTGATATGTTGACAAGATGGTCACATATGTGTTTGTTATTAGCTTGCAACCTAATATTTGAAAGATTTCTTGCTCAATTGATTTGACTACAAGCACATTTTCCAAATTATCTATTTAAAACAATTAATCTTAACAATGTTGGTAAATTTACTTCTCAAACTTTCAATGATTATTATATTGGGATAATTGTCGAACATCATGTAGCACATGTTTATACACAAAATGGTCTTGTGAAATCATTTACCAAGTGCCTTCAATTAATTGCAAGACCATTACTAATGAGAACAAAACTTCAAATTTCTACTTGGGGACATGCTATTTTTCATGCACCAACATTGATTCACATTAGGCTAATGAATTATCATAAGTTCTCTCCTTTACAATTGGTTTTTAGTCAAGAACCAAATATTTCTCATCTAAGAAATTTTGGATGTGTGCTATATGTTCCAATTACTCCACTACAATGCACTAAGATGGGTTCTCAAAGAAGTTGGGTATAAGTCTCCATCTATAATGATATATCTAGAACCATTTAGAGATTTATCTATGACTTGGTTTTTTGGTTTTCATTTTGATGAATCAATTTTTCCAACATTAAGCAGAGAAAATATGCTACTGGAAAAGGAGATTAGTTGAAATGATTTATCATTTCTTATCTTAATCCCCATACAAAGTGTTGACGTCAGATTTTGGTTGTATCCCAAATTCTGGCCAACGGGAGATTCTTTGGGATCCCAGGCCTATTTTGGGTTTGTTGGTGCGCAAAAATAAAGTGACAGAGTAGGTGGTTGAAAGAATATGAGGGAAGAAACTTGATTTTATGTGGTTCGGCTAAATCCAGGTTTACTGAACCCTACGTCCACGGTAGAGATTTTGCTATTGTAACTTCTAAGGGATTTCTGCTTACCAAGATTTCCTCTCCCCTTTTGCTAACAACGCAATCCTATTTATAGAGGAAGGGTGAGAATCTTGTATTAATTATAAGCTACAGTTGTATTACATCAAATAAATAAGAAAAGATAATGAAAAGACTGTAATCTAACTGTTTGTGGCATATAGACTGTGGAAGTAGGCTTTCTAGGCCAATTTGCGGGTCCATAGCCGTTACCGTGTCAGGCAAGATATTCTGCTGTCTCAATCAAGAGTTCCTTGCTTTGGAGGTGCCGTGAGGGTCATTGTAACAAGGAAGCGAGTGCAAGTAAAGCGACCAATTATTATGCCAGGTCAACCCTTAAGCCTTTATCGTTGGGTCGCATTGTCGCTAGGATATGATTCTTCGGGCCCTGTCTCACAATGTTGTTGTATCATGATGAGCGAGGCAAGGTTTAGAGCTTTATTTCGTCGGTTGCCACTTTCTGCTATCTCAAGTGAAGCTTCCCAAAAGCTCCTCGCTGGGTCGTGAGAACTGATCTTCGTTTCCTCGGGGGCTCATCTTTTCGAGACTCGTTTTTAGTATACAACACAAAGCAATGTGAATTGGAAGTTCAAAATATTATTCATCTACAAAATTTAGTAAATGAATTGTTAGATATGTTTATCAAATCCAATAGAGTGACTATGTCCCTTAAGGATGATCTACTATTGCTAATAAGTCCAAAGCACCTTTGAAGCATGATAAACCAGTTGATTCCAACGATAAAAATCCTCCAAAAAGAAAAGGGGCAAAGAATCAAGATGGTCAAATCAAGGATGTGGTAACTCCAGAAGAGTCCCTAGACATGACTAATATTACAGTTATAGAAGAAATTCAGGTACCTAAAATTTGTAAAAATAAAGAGACCTCAATAAATTATGTCATAACTAGGAAAAGATGAAATAGACATCGACAATATTTTGTAATATAATCTAGCACTTAATAATGAGAATCTTGAACCAAAGTCTATTGAGGAATGCAGACATAGAGATGATTTGCAAAAATGGAAACAAGTAATTGAGGCAAAATTAAATTCTCTTGCAAAGTATGAAGCCTTTGGACCTATAGTCCATACACCTAATTGTGTAAAACTAGTTGAATACAAATGGGTATTTGTTCAAAAATGGCATGAGAAAAATGAAACTGTGAGGTATAAGGCAAGACTTGTTACACAAGGGTTTTCACAAAGACTTGCATTGATTATGAAGAGGCATACTTTCTTGTGGTGAATGCAACTACTTTTGATATCTAACTAATTTAGCAATACATGAAAAACTCAATTTGTGTCTAGTGGATGTTGTTATAGCCTATGTTGTATGGCTTTCTTGATAGTGATATTTATATGAAACTCCCTGAGGGATTTAAGTTGCCCAGAGTATATAATTTAAGTTCTCGAGTGACAATTTGATAGATTTGTTCACCAAGGCACATTCTAACACAACAATTGAAAAGATAGTTCATATTGAAATGCGTTAGCTCATTAAATGAATAAATCATATCAAAATTATATAATTATGAATACTCAATTAATAATATAGTAAAAGGACCATAAAGTGAATAAATTATATAAGTGTTTCCTTAATTAAGGTTTTTATCCCATTGGATTTTTCCTAGTAAGATTTTTAATGAGGCAGTATCCCATTACATATTACATGAATATTCTTTACAAAATGGATATCCAAGGGAAGTGTTATAAATTTAATATTAATTGTGGATGCCCATATGATCCTTTGAATTCTTTAAGTCACAAAAGATACCTTTCTTCTTCCTTAGCCTATATAGGATACACTTATATGATTTATTTACTTTATGGTCCTTTTACTATATAATTAATTGAGTGTAACATATGAACTTTGTATCTTACAAATAGTGGGTTGTATGCAGCATTCTATATAATTATGGATAATAGAAATTCATCCCCTTTTACTATATATTGTTATTCCATCTATTTCCTTAGTATTTTTCTTTCTTCTTTGCTTTAGTTTTATAACAATTTTATAACCTTAATGTATTTATTGAAATTTTAGCCATAATGAACACAGTTTAGTAACTATGCCTTTAAGTACTATTAAATTTAAGAACAAGACTTCTACACCCAAAAAGTTTTTCCAAAGCATAGTCACCCTTGTTAAGAGTAGACCTATACATGAGTAAGGCAACCCACCTAATAAGCTCAACCTTAAAAAATATAAGGTTTTGACTCATTTTTTAAGGACCGAATATTAATTGGGTTTTTTCTCATGACTCAATTACTATTGGGGCCAGGCTCGATGACACACTCCAACTTAAGAGTGCGATCGACACATAGAGGCATCCGATGATATCTTTCTACAAGGTTTACACTATATATGGACTCATGTGATGTGTTAAAGATTCTATTTGAACTTGGTTAAACCTAATAAAATAATTTTACAATAAATACTTCATAACTAAAACAATAAAGAAAATGGAAAGCAAGAATTTCAAGAAAAACTATCTCTATAAATTTTCAAATGCTTTCTACAAAAATTTTAACAAATTTTCCTTTGTTTTTCTAATGTTTGTCAAGGTCACAAGCCCTCCCAAGAATTTGTCATCCAACATTAGAAATTTATAAAAAGACCAATGACTTCACTACATCACTCTACACTATAATACATACAATATAACAAACTAAGACACATGCAACACAACCTATTCCAACTGGCAAAGTTTTATTCCAAGATTCATGTCTTCAATCTCCTGCGAGGAAATCCACTTTGCATCGAGTAGCTTTGTGTCAAGCCCTAACTTGGAAAGCTTGATCGGCGTAGAAAGCCACACAGTGATGGCTTCCCACAAGCCTTTCTAATCTGATGGATTTACTCAACTTAAATTAAAATAATAAGAACAAGACCCATTTTCAAATTTAAGAAAGACATCAAATTTTTTAATTGTGAATTCTTTATAAATAATTCCAAAAACTTTTTACAAAAATTTTGACCGAGTTTCTTCTATTTTTTGATATTTGTCAGGGCCACATGCCCTTTTTTCAACCTTTTTTTCAACATTAGAACTTTTCATAGAATCTCAATTTTACAAAACATTACAATATGCTTAAACATGTTGACTTAACGCATGCACACAAGAAACCATCACTACAAGAAAATTAGCTTTTAGCGACAAAAATTTGTGAGAGATGTTATTTCCCTCACTAAAATGCAAATTAACAAGGTATTAGCTAGGGACATGTCCCTCACTAAATTTAATGATGAAAAATACTCACAAATTCATTGCAAAGTGGTAGTGGAAAACACATAATTTCACAGATTTTTTTATACTTTTTTCATTCATTTAGCAAAAGATTAGTCAAGGAAGTGGGCCTTGCTAATTTTTTGCGAGGACGTATCCCTCGCTAATTTGTTGCTATTGTGAAAGAAAGAAAAAATTAGCACCTCGATACTTTAATTAAACAACGCAAAATGGGCTGAGGTTTTCTAATTTTGGTGTCGATTCAATGAATAACCATAACTATCCTTCAAATGTAACTAATATTTAAAAAAAAAAGAAAAAAAACTCAATCTAGATATTTGCTTCTAGTTCATCAAAGCTTCTCTCACTGTCGTTGTGCCCTAGCAACCTCTGTGATCTTCATTGTAGCTCCTTTAAGCTTCGTCGAAGCAACCTCGCAAGCTTTGCTCCATTGTGATGATTTCCCATCTTTAATTCAAATGTCTTCTATTTCTCTTGTATCCCATAATAAAAGAATATTTACATCATTGATAATATGTCCTCCATTGATGCTTTTAGTCTACAAGTTATAAAAATCATTTACATTACACATTGTAGCTTATCGGAGATTAAAGCAATAGTTGTAGAGGCTCCAAGTCTAGGTCAATCACATTAGGTAAGTCTTAACATTTCTTTGCTCTGTTTTTCATTTCTTTAAGCAAACTCTTTTTCTTAGACATTGAAATGTCTAATTTGTTGTGGGTTAGTATGCCTAAGTTTTGCTTTCCGGCAAATCTTCAAGCCTTGCTTGTGGATATTTCCTATCTGCTTCAACAATACATTGTTGTTCTCAAGTTTTTCAATCCTGTTTACTAAGATCATTTTACTTTATTTACTGTTGAACAATTTTACTTTGCAAGGGAAATAAAGAACATTATGAGCTATGAGGGATCGGTTAGAGTGGAGAGGCATGAAAAAGTGGACCAGTGGTGCAGGAGAATGAGCAGGGCTGTATACAGTGGCAAAATTCACATTTCTGGAGTAGATACAAGAAAAGAATGGCTGAGCCTAGGGTTAGTTTTTAACAACAGAATCAAAGAAATATCAAATTTACAATATATCAAGTTCTGGAATCACATGCACACCAAACCATGAGTTATCCTCTTTATTTCATTTGTTTGTTCCTGAACAGTCAAACAAAGAAACTGAAATCACTTATTCTCACCCCAAATTTCAGTACTTTCTTTCCTTTCGTTTTTTGTTTTTCATATATCAGTGCTTTCAAGTCACTGAATTTGGGTATATTCATGATTGAATGACATGAAGCATGCAAACGAAACACTCATTATTCCAACTTCTGATGGAACTATGTCTTATTATTATAGATACTTAATTCGCACACTAAACAAGACAGTTGTAAGCTGCAACAATAGGCTTTGATTTCCAACCAAGCACGAAACACCCTTTCTCTTCCACAACGGTGTAACCATCACAAACCTTGTTCTTGTGAAGCCATCGTTTGGCTTGAGCCACCATCTTAATAGGTGCAGCCTGAAACCCAGCCTTGCTCATCCTCCTGCGCCACTGGTCCACTCTTTCATGCCTCTCCACTCTAGCCGGTCCCCCACAGCTCGCAATGTTCTTTATTTCCTCAACAAAGTAAAATTCTTAAAATTTTGTTTTCTGCAGGTTTAGAGGCTTCTGATAAATGGCTTCTTCTCCTTTGGTTCTGTTTGTGTGTGTTTAAGGAAAAAAATAAAAAATAAATAAAAACATGCCATATATGCTTTGTGTCTATTGTTTTTATGATGTGGATTTTTTCTTATTCATAGTGCATCTACGAATTTCTTTAAAATATATCTTTGAAAAGGCGAAGGAAGTCAATTTCTTTTCCAATGAGCTAATTTTTTATCTTACCTTTATAGACAAAGAAAGGTCCAAATGCTAGACGAAAAGGTCCCGCAGTGGAAAATAATACTTTGTCTCCTTCACCTTCAAATCCTTCTAATCAAGTTGATGAATGTGATAGCATGACTTCAGAAGCAAAGCAAGAGTCTGTAGTTCCCATCTATTAGGCCGTTTAGTGGTGACGTATTAGTCAAAGATTCTTAACCCCGATGCACAATTGTCATCATAAAAGATTATGTGAACTCAGATAAGAAGAATATTGGGCAAATGAGGCTAGCTTTTTCTTCATTTTTTGCTTTGCTTCTCGCCCTCTCCCATGCGTTGCTTGTAATTCCTTCCACCAACTTCCTTTTTAATGCAGGATATGTAAAGACCATTTATTTTCTTAGTAATATATGAGAAACAAGTCATTATAAGCTATTTACAGCTTTGTCAGTACCACTAATGAACAAAATTCTTCTTGTAACAGAGTTCCCAACTGTTTACAGTGCAATTAAATTGACTCGGATCGTCTTTTTTTTTTGGTTTTTTTCTAGTTGATTTCTTTCATTCCGAGAGAAACAACAACACAATTTTTTATTTTAATATTTATCATTTTAATATAAAAAAATTTTATATCCATCTTTCTTTTACGTTGGCATCCTCCTTTCTCAAAATAAAAGGAAAGAATCAGAAAACACCGTCTTCATGTTCTTTGCTGGACTCTTAGATTTGGGTCGGGCTATGTCTTTCCCAATACTTCAGTAGATCTCTTCCCCAAAGCCCAACGACCCATGTGTTGTGGGCATTAAGCAATTACAAATCAAACTCTAACACAATTTCAAATTCAACCGATGATGAAGAACAAGTCAACTGTATGATAGTTGTATAAACAGTAATACTGAATCAAGACGGAAGGCCTTATTTTTATATAGTTATCACATTCGTGGAGCAAATAAATTCTTGCATTTCTAACTTTGAAAGGAAAAAATTGTAACAAATCATAGTATAAAATTTGAGGAACATACTGAAATTTTAGGAGAGGCGAAAAGGCATAGAAATCATTATCCCAAAAGTCAACATTATCAATTAGCTGTCACGAGATGGCTAAGTCAATTATTAAAAATAGGAGGCATGCGTTTAATTATAAGAAAAATAAAATCATAAATATTTTACATCTTTCTTGATAGTAAGTGCTTCTTTAGGTCGGAGTCAACATCACATGCGTCATTCGGAGATGGAGTTTTGCGGCATAATATTAGGTCAAGTTGACCAAAGGCAAATTTATTATTGTTACAGAATCTTGAAAAGCAAGTTTTATGAAAAAGAGTTTGATTTAATGGTATCCATAGGAAAATATCTTATCTTGATATTATTGTTATAGAATGTTATGAAAGAGAGTTTGAATTTGATGATTACATAGATAATAATATTTATACTTATTTGTTAAACACACAGATTTGATCTGTACATTGTAATCAAATTATTTACTTTGGAACAACTTTGATCAAAGTTAAGAATGAATTTTTTTTTCATTTGTAATTTTATTTTTCTTTACTCAATTGAATATATATGTGTGTGTGATGTTTACTTGTTATGTAAAGTTGCCAACATGAGTCAAATTATTGATGCATGATATTGTGTGATTCTCATCTATATGTATGGGAGATGGAGACTAAAAAAATGTTACATAACACAATGCATGTGTTCATCTTTACTTTCACCAACTTTGAAAGTATAGAATTAAAGCCTAAATTACAGTCTTTATATTTGTTTGGACTTTTTTATTTCTAAAACTAGTTATATCAAATATATAGAAGGCATGGATGGAACCAAGTGTGAATGGATGTACACTCAATATATAGAGATCCATTGGATTGAATAAATTTATAGAGCTTTCACAATCATATCCAGACTTTGTGGCTATAGGGAAGATTAAATGTCCTAGCTTAAAGTGTCAAAATAAAGTATTTCAACATATAAAGGATGTGAAGGAGCACCTATATAGGTGTGATTTTTGTTGTCGACTATTACCAATGGATCTCACATGGAGAGCCCTTTATTAACAACGTGATCTCTTTTAGAAGTTCTGTGGATTTAGGTCATGAAAGTAATACACCTTGTAATCCTTATTGTGATATGGTAATTGAAGCAGCTACAACTAATTTCAACCGTATTTTTTATGATGAAAATCCTCCAAATATTGATGATGATGATCCTCCAAATATAGATACTTAAGAATTTTATGACTTGTCAAGAGCCTCAGAATAGCCATTTTATGAGGGTTGTAAAACACACACTCCATTATCAGTAGTGTTAAAATTGTTAAATATCAAGTCAGAATACAACTTAGGTGTAAATTGCTTTAACCATCTTTTGCATGCAATTAAAAAAAAAAACTAAGGCTGCTAAGTTACCTAAAGATTTCTACAAGATTAGGCAAATGGTCCAAAAACTTGGCTTGAGGTATGAGAAGATTGATGTGTGTGTGTGTCAATGATTGCATGATATATCATAAAAAGAAAATGGATAGAATTAAGTGTTCAATTTGTCATTATCCCCAATGTAAACCTAAAAAGCATGATGGGAAGAAACAAGAGATACCATACAAAATACTACATTATCTCCCTTTGACCCCAAGGTTGCAAAGACGATAAATGTCCTCAAACTACAAAACACATGACATGGCATAACGAAACTCATAGAGAACTTAGGGTTATGTGTTATCCAAGTGATAGAGAGGCATGGAAAACATTTGATGAATGTTATCTGACTTTTGCTAGTAACCCTTGAAATGTTAGGCTTCATCAATCATTAGATGGTTTTACTCCTTATAGACAATCTGCCCATCATTATTCTTGTTGACCTTTAATTATCACATCATACAATCTACCACATGGGTTATGCATGAAAAACCCATACATGTTTTTAATTCTTATAATTCCTAGTTCAAAAAATCCTAGACAAAATATTGACTTGTATCTACAACCTCTAATTGATAAGGTGAAAGAGTTGTGGGAAGTGGGAATTGAAACATATGATGCTTATAGAAGACAAAACTTTCAAATGCAAGGAGGTCTAATGTGGACGATTAATGATTTTCCAGTTTATGGCATACTGTCCGGATGGAGTATGCATGGTACTTTTATTAGTCTAGATAGGTGCCCTAGGCCAATTTGATTGAGCTCTAATGCATCTATGACTATACATTCTATGGATTTGGATATTAAAGGTTTTATGTTCATCTTATGATGTAAAATTAGCAAGCCCAAACCCAACACAAGACAAAAAGACCACTTTGGATGGACCTCTAACTCGTGCCAAAGCCAAG